>JAEIGM010000519.1:0-21762 GCA_018903735.1 Drosophila cardini
ATAAAAAAATGTTGCAAGTCGGATATATTCAACTAAATACGAATTGTTTGTCCGCAATCCCTAAGCTATTCGAAAAGATAATTACATCGACTTTGCAACACCACTGCAAGTCAATTTCCTCCCGTGCTCAACACCGTTTTATTAAGAGTCGGTCGGCTTCGACCAATTTATTGGAATTCACCTCTTTTGTAAATGAGGCATTTCTTAATAGAATGCAAACTGCTATCATCTAGACTGACTTCAGTAAACCATTTGACTCTGTTAATCATAACCTCCTTCTGCATAAACTAAGGATTTTAGGCTTCCCACCTTCCCTTCTTCTGTGGATATCATCTTATCTTACAGGTAGGACCCAAAGGGTTATGCCTAGATCAGCCATCTCTAAATCTGTTTTCGTTACTTCTGGAGTTTTCCAGGGTACTCACGTAGGTTCCCTATTTTTTAATCTCTTCATAAGTAATCTCCACTCTTCCCTAACCCATTGTCGCATACTTATGTATGCCGATGATGTGAAATTATAATTGCTTTATGAGGATCATACGTTTCCTCAAAATGATATAAATTCTATGCACAACTGAAACATAACTAATCACTTAAACCTAAATTTTTCTAAATGCCTGTTTATGACGTTTAACAGGCTGACTCCTTACTTAGTAAACTATTACATGACAATATAAAACGTATATTGTCATTAGATGATCTCGGTGTTCTTTCCACTATACTTAATGAAGCTGAGGGAACTCTTGGATTTATTCAAAGCTCGTCTAAGGAATTTAATTATCCATTCGTCACCAAAGTTCTTTACACACCCCTAGTCCATCCCATTCTTGAGTATTGTTCATGAGTCTGGTTTCCTCAACTTGCTTATAGTCAAGCTTTAATTGAGTCAGAGTAGAAGCAGCTTTTACTCTTTGCGCTTCGTGTACTTAATTGGCGCCCTAATCTTCGTCTTCCATCTTATACTAACAGACTCTTGCTTCTGAATCTTCCATCCCTTACTAATCGGAGAAGAGTTCTTGGAGTAATCTTCCTCCATAAATTAATAATCGGTGACATCGGCTCCCCATCTCTTTTTGAATTTTTAATTTTTTTTGGTCTGGTTGGGTTTTTCAGGGCTTTTCCTAACCCTTGGAATCTATGTTGGATCAATTTCTTTGCTTGTTATTCCCAGATTAATGGTCTAATTTATGGTCTTATTACTATCATTTAAATTTCAGTTTAATCTAAATTAAACAAGTAAGAAAGGCTACAGTCGAGCGAGCCGACTGTAAAAGACCCCGTACTCATTCTAGTGCGCGTTTTACCATACAGATAGTAGTTTTCGAACGATTTGTCCTATGGGAGCTATAGGCTATAGTTGTCCGATCCGGACCAAACTTGGTGATGACAGTTATAATGGTACCATACACATAATGTGTTAGTTTGGTTGCAATCGCTCAACTAAAACTTCATGTCTCCATACAAATCACCCATTTTCGACAGATTTGTCCGATGGGAGCTATAGGCTATAGTTGTCCGATCCGGACCAAACTTGGTGAGGATAGTTATAATAGTACCATACACATAATGTGTTAGTTTGGTTACAGTCGCTCTACTAAAACTTCATGCCTCCATACAAATCACGAATTTTCGGCCGATTTGTCCTATGGGAGCTATTGGCTATAGTTGTCCGATCTGAATCAAACTTGGTAAGGATAGTTATAATGGTACCATACACATAATGTGTGAATTTGGTCTCCCTAGCTCTAGTCGTTTTCAAGTTATGGTGATGTGAAAATAGATTTTTACAATTTGCGGGGGCGGTAAGGGGCGTGGCAAAGATTTGAAATAAACTTGATCTGCTCGCGAAGCAGACGGACTTTCATTCCAAATTTGGCGGCTCTAGCTCTTGTAGTTTAAAAGATCTAGGTGATCATACAGACGGACGGACAGACGGACAAACGGACAGACAGACAGACGGACAGACGGACATCGCTATATCGTCTCGGCTACTCATGCTGATCAAGAATATATATACTTTATGGGGTCGGAAAAGGCTCTTTCTCCCTTATATAGATATATTATTTAAATTTAGATCATATTAAAAACAAGAAAGAATGCTATAGTCGCCTCGCGACTTTAGGATACCGTTACTTAAGTTTAATTATATTATTAACAATATAATATATTATTAATAATATTAATAATATTACAATCGGTTAGGTAATCGACCCTATTGATTTTAATTCAGATGACTTGAGAAAGCGCAGAAAATTTTCATACAAAATCATATTTACAGCGTATTTTTGACCGATCGTCCTATGGGAGCTATACGATATAGTCGTCCGATTTGGATGAAACTTAGTCAATATGTTTATATTATTCTGTGTAAGTTTCACTTCACAAAAGTTATTCATATAAATTCATATTTGGAGCGTATTTTTGACCGATTGTCCCTATGGGAGCTATATGATATAGTCGTCCGATTTGGATGAAACTTAGTCAATATGTTTATATTATTCTGTGTAAGTTTCACTTCACAAAAGTTATTCATATAAATTCATATTTGGAGCGTATTTTTGACCGATTGTCCCTATGGGAGCTATATGATATAGTTGTCCGATTTGGATCAAACTTGGTCAGTATACGTAATCCCTAGACGTGTACTTTCTGTGTCAATTTGGTTTAGATAGCATTACTAACAAAAAAAGTTTTCTATACTAAAACATGCTATTTTTACCTGTTTTTACCTTTGTATGCACATAGAACGCCCTAAAGTGGGCGTGTCAAAAAACAAAAGCAAACTTGTACTGCTTGGGCATTTTATCTTTCGTTTGCGACCACTCGGGCTTTTCTAGCTCTTATAGTCTCTGAGATCCTTTTGTTCACACAGACGGACAGACGGACGGACGGACAGACGGACAGACGGACATGGCTATATCGACTCGGCTAGTCATGCTGATCAAGAATATATATACTTTATGGAGTCTGCCATGTCTCCTTCTCCATGTTACATACATTGCAACGAATACAATATACCCTTTTACTCTACGAGTAACGGGTATAAAAATTAATAATAGATTTTTAGACCCCGTACTCTAAAAAAGAGTATAGGGGTCTATTAAGTTTGTCTGAAGCGAAATTTGCGTAACAGGCAGAAGGAGGCTTTTCCGACCCCATAAAGTATATATAAAGTATATATATATATAAAGTATAAATCGGCCGAAAATTCGTGATTTGTATGGAGGCACGAAGTTTTAGTTGAGCGATTGCAACCAAACTAACACATTATGTGTATGGTACCATTATAACTATCCTCACTAAATTTGGTCCGGATCGGACAACTATAGCCTATAGCTCCCATAGGACAAATCGGCCGAAAATTCGTGATTTGTATGGAGGCATGAAGTTTAAGTTGAGCGATTGCAACCAAACTAACACATTACGTGTATGGTACCATTATAACTA
Source organism: Drosophila cardini (assembly GCA_018903735.1). Lineage (NCBI taxonomy): Eukaryota > Metazoa > Arthropoda > Insecta > Diptera > Drosophilidae > Drosophila > Drosophila cardini. Next base: position 3,448 of record JAEIGM010000519.1, read on the forward strand.
TCCTCACAGTTTGGTCGATCCGGACAACTATAGCCTATAGCTCCCATAGGATAAATCGGTCGAAAATGGGTGATTTGTATGGAGACATAAAGTTTTACTTGAGCGATTGCAACCAAACTAACATATTATGTGTACGGTACCATTATAACTATCCTCACCAAGTTTGGTCCGGATCGGACAACTATACCCTATAGCTCCCATAGGACAAATCGGTCGAAAATGGGTGATTTGTATGGAGACATGAAGTTTTAGTTGAGCGATTGCAACCAAACTAACACATTATGTGTATGGTACCATTATAACTAACCTCACCAAGTTTGGTCTGGATCGGGCAACTATAGCCTATAGCTCCCATAGGACAAATCGTTCGAAAACTACTTTTTTGTATGGTAAAACGCGCACTAGAATGAGTACGGGGTCTTTTACAGTCGGCTCGCTCGACTGTAGCCTTTCTTACTTGTTTCACCTGGCCCAAACGGAGTCTCAGGCTGTGTGCTTAGAAACTGTGCAGACGGCCTTTAAGAGCCCCTTTATTAACTATTTACATTGTCTGTTGAATAACTTTATAACTTTACACTGTGGATTTCGAGCTACTTAAATTCTAGAACACAACAGGTTTTTTTAATGAAATACTATCCAAGTCTGTTCAAGTTACTTTGGGCGTTCCATAAGGCAGCCTTCTTGGTCCCTTGTTATTTAGTTTGTTTATAAATGATCTGCCATCAGCAATCAGTCACTCTCGGGTGCTCATGTATGCCGATGACGTTAAACTCTGTGTATCGGCCAATGAGTCACTCCTTGGAACCAGGTTACAATCTCCCCTTTCTAAACAATTATATTCTGAGTCGGTCAGTCGGTCCCTCCACACAATTGAGTCGGTCATTGATTTCAGTATCCTTATGGGTACAAAGGTCAAGTTTGATAGGCATGTTTTATCAATTACTAGCCGTGCTTTTGGTGCCCTGGGTTTCATAAAGCGCTGGTCGAAGGAATTTATCGATCACTATTTAACAAAAACACTTTTCACCACCTTGGTACGTCCTATTCCTGAATATAGATCTTGTGTTTGGTCTCCACAATACAAGATAGAATAGAATCTGTACAAAAACAATTCCTTTTTTTTGTCCTAAGGCCCCTTAACTGGAATACCAACATACGCTTGACATCTTATCGTAGTAGACTTCTGCTATTAAATCTTCCTTCTTTGTCTGTTCGTAGGACAGTGCTCGGTGTAATCTTCTTACACAAACTAATCAACCGCGAAATTGATTCCTTTGAATTAATTAGACAGATCAGACCCACTAGAAATCTTCTTTCCCTTTCTCTTCAACCCTGTACTACTAACTTTGCTGTCCATAACCTTTTCCGAATATTGTGTAGTAACTACATCAAACTTTGTTGGCAGTTCTATCCCCTTCATTAGAGATTCTATTCTTTGTCACCTGTGTATGTCTTAATTAATATAGTCTAAATAAATTATTATATATTTTATCGTATTGTTATGTATTTTTATTATATTGTAACCGTATTTTTCGAATAAATCCGTTTCGCGTTTTTCGTTACCCGTTTTATGCGTTATGCCCCTCGGTCGCTTTTGCGGGAGGTGGCTGCATTATTTCCAGGGTTCCGCGTGTTAGCAATCCTTCCCACTAGTGATTCGACTCAAGCGGTCCCAGTCATAATCTCAAACAAGAAAGAATGCTATAGTCGCCTCGCGACTTTAGGATACCCGTTATTCAGTTTAATTATGTTATTAACAATATAATATATTATTAATAATATTAATAATATTACAATCGGTTAGGTAATCGACCCTATTGATTTTAATTCAGATGACTTGAGAAACGCAGAAAATTTTCATACAAAATTATATTTACAGCGTATTTTTGACCGATCGTCCCTATGGGAGCTATACGATATAGTCGTCCGATTTGGATGAAACTTAGTCAATATGTTTATATTATTCTGTGTAAGTTTCACTTCGATTGGTTGGCCAACGCAAAAAGTTATTCATATAAATTCATATTTGGAGCGTATTTTTGACCGATTGTCCCTATGGGAGCTATATGATATAGTTGTCCGATTTGGATCAAACTTAGTCAATATGTTTATATTATTGACAGATATATTCTGTGTAAGTTTCACTTCGATTGGTTGGCCAACGCAAAAGTTATTCATATTAATTCATATTTGGAGCGTATTTTTGACCGATTGTCCCTATGGGAGCTATATGATATAGTTGTCCGATTTGGATCAAACTTGGTCTGTATACGTAATCCCTAGACGTGTACTTTCTGTGTCAATTTGGTTTAGATAGCATTACTAACAAAAAGTTTTCTATACTAAAACATGCTATTTTTACCTGTTTTTACCTTTGTATGCACATAGAACGCCCTTAAGTGGGCGTGTCAAAAAACAAAAGCAAACTTGTACTGCTTGGGCATTTTATCTTTCGTTTGCGACCACTCGGGCCTTTCTAGCTCTTATAGTCTCTGAGATCCTTTTGTTCACACAGACGGACAGACGGACAGACGGACAGACGGACATGGCTATATCGACTCGGCTAGTCATGCTGATCAAGAATATATATACTTTATGGGGTCTGCCATGTCTCCTTCTCCCTGTTACATACATTGCAACGAATACAATATACCCTTTTACTCTACGAGTAACGGGTATAAAAACTAGGCTGTGACCTACTTTTGATTCAGTGTCAGAATGTTAGGGGTCTTGGGTCTAAGTTAAAACAGTTGCATGAGAATAGTTCCTTTTAAGATTCTGACATTGTTGCATTTTCAGAGACTTGGATTAATTCTAGCATATCTGATAATGAAATAATGTCATCTCATTATAACCTCTTCAGGCGCGATCATCTTAGTCGACGCGCTGTTGAAGTTCTTGTTTCAGTAAAATCCTCTCTGAACGCTGAAATAGTAGATGTTTCACCACTGGTCGAAATTGAAATTGTTGCTGTTAAGGATACTTTTTCGTTATTTTCCCTTTATGTAACTTGTTCTTACATTCCTCCATCCTCAGAAATGTCGGTTTATTTACAGCATTTCAATTTCATCAAAGAAATTTTTTGTCACATTCGTGATAGTGATTTCTTTGTGATTTTAACTTGCCAAACGTTTCCTGGTCGTTTTTCGACAAGTTTGATTACATACCCACACCCAATAACGACTTTTATGATAATTTGATTGATCTTAATTTTTTTCAAATCAATCATGCATCTAATCGTCTTTTTATCCTACTCGTGAACTTTCCCTGTCTATCCCTAACTTAATCCGTTCACCTCCTCCATCCTCTTCCAAGTCGCGCCGTTGTTTTCGCAAAGAAAATTTTTTCTTGTAAGCTGATTTTTGCTACTGTCTGGTCTTACTATACACCACTAAAGATATAAACATAGCTGCCGAGTATTTTAACAACATATTAAAATTAATTTTTGATGTCTGCATTCCGCATAGTGTTGTAAATTCCGTTTTAAATAAATCTCCTTGGTTCTCACCAAAACTATCTAACTTAAGCAAGAAAGAATGCTATAGTCGTCTCGCGACTTTAGGATACCCGTTACTCAGTTTAATTATATTATTAACAATGGGATATAATAATAATAATAGTACAATTGTTTAGGTAATCTGCCCCTTTTGATTTTTAATTCATATGACTTGGGAAACACAGAAAATTTTCATACAAATTCATATTTACAGCGTAATTTTGACCAATCGTCCCTATGGGAGCTATACGATATAGTCGTCCGATATGAATGAAACTTGGTCAGTATATGTACTCTCTAGACGTGTACTTTCTGTGTCAATTTGGTTTAGACAGCATTGCTAACAAAAAAGTTTTCTATACTAAAGCATGCTATTTTTATCTGTTTTTACCTTTGTATGCACATAGACCACCCTAAAGTAGGCGTGTCAAAAAACAAAACAAACTTGTACTGCTTGGGCATTTTGTTTTTCGTTTGCAACCACTCGGGCCTTTCCAGCTCTTATAGTCTCTGAGATCCTTTTGTTCACACAGACGGACAGACGGACGGACAGACAGGCGGACAGACGGACATGGCTATATCGACCCGACTACGAGTAACGGGTATAAAAATAAACAAGTAAGAAAGGCTACAGTCGAGCGAGCCGACTGTAAAAGACACCGTACTCATTCTAGTGCGCGTTTTACCATACAACGATTTTTGAACGATTTGTCCTATGGGAGCTATAGGCTATAGTTGTGCGATCCAGACCAAACTTGGTGACGGTAGTTATAATGGTACCATACACATAATGTGCTAGTTTGGTTACAGTCGCTCAACTAAAACTTCATGTCTCCATACAAGTCACCAGTTATCGGCCGAACTGTTCTATGGGAGCTTTAGGCTATAGTTGTCCAAGTTTGGTCCGGATCGGACAACTATAGCCTATAGCTCCCATATGACTAATCGGTCGAAAATTGGTGATTTGTATGGAGACATGAAGTTTTAGTTGAGCAATTGAACCAAACTAATACATTATGTGTATGATGCCATTGTTACTGTCTTCACCAAGTTTGGTCAGGATCGGATAACTATAATCTATAACTAGCATAGGACTAATCGGTCGAAGATTGTTGATTTGTATGGGAAAACGCGCACTAGAGACTGTAGCCTTGCTCGCAATTAATAATAAGATGATGGCAGCCGCCGAAAATCCAGCAGTTTTTTTTTCGTAACCACAAATGTGATGTTTTGAATATTAAATTTTATTTACAAACCACAATAATTATACAATTTTAACAAATGTTATATTTAATATTTAAATATTTTAAGTATTTCTTGCTCCGTTTGAAGTACTGTCACATACTAAAGAAGTGTTTGTATTTTCATCAGAAAATGGGGCACATTCCATAAGCTTGTTATCAATTAGTAAGAGTAGTCTGTCTCCATCGTCGCTTAAATGATTTTTGTTTTTCTTATCTCCTCCATTGCAGTTAACCGCAGTGGAAATAGCTAATTCTCTCATACCATTTAACTTATCCGCGTATTTTCTGATTGTGCATTGTCGCACATTTAATTCAACTTCATCCAGAGATCTCTCGGCTGCCAGAGTCTTCAGTTTTTTAGCCATTTGCCGATTTAACCGCTAACGGTACATTGTTATAACAAAATAAAATTAATTTAATTTGTAATTTTTAACTCACCTGTTGGACCACAAGTTTATGTTTTTACTTCAACAGTTGGCATGTGCGATAGCATTCGCTTCAAAGCCTCATTTCCTTTTTTGAGTTTCAGCTAGTCGGTTTTTAATATTTGAGTTTTTCTATAGATTGCTTTAAAGTCCGCCTAATAAAAGAAACGTAAAAAAAATAATGAAAAACAATATTTAAAATTAAACAAGAAAGAAAAGTACGAGTAATAAGATATTATTAAAATCGGCATCCCGGTTTTACCATTGGTCGGCACGGGCACCATACGCGGCTTTGCTTCCACCACACAAGCAGCGTAAACGTTCGTATATATTTGTGTACGTTTCTGTCTCGCTTGCACACATTCATTGACAATGAGTTCAATTATAAACTTTGTTATGTGTCTTAGTCACCAGTTTAGACCCTGTACTCTAAAAAAGAATATAGGGGTCTATTAAGTTTGTCTGAAGCGAAATGTGAGTAACAGGCAGAAGGAGTCGTGGCAGACCCCATAAAGTATATATATTCTTGATCAGCATCAACAGCCGAGACGATATAGCGATGTCCGTCTGTCTGTCTGTCCGTCCGTCTGTATGAACACCTGGATCTTCTAAACTACAAGAGCTAGAGCCACCAAATTTGGAATGAAAGTCCGTCTGATTCGCGAGCAGATCAAGTTTATTTCAAATCTTTGCCACGCGCCCCCTACCGCTCCCATAGGACAAATCGGTCGAAAATGGGTGATTTGTATGGAGAAATGAAGTTTTAGTTGAGCGATTGCAACCAACCTAACACATTGTGTGTAAGGTACCATTATAACTATCCTCACCAAGTTTGGTCCGGATCGGACAACTATAGCCTGTAGCTCCCATATGACTAATTGGTCGATAATTGGAGATTTGTATGGAGACATAAAGTTTTAATTGAGCGATTGCACCCAAACTAACACATTATGTGTATGATGCCATTGTTACTGTCCTCTCCAAGTTTGGTCAGGATCGGACAACTATAGTATATAACAAGTAAGAAAGGCTACAGTCGAGCGAGCCGACTGTAAAAGACCCCGTACTCACAGAAGTGCGCATTTTCCATACGAAAAAGAAGAAAAACGGAGTGGTTTACATTTTGTATACATATGTACAATTTTATATACAAATGTATGTAAATATATACACAATGAAATGCACAATTTTCTTACGTGGCTTATTTTAAAAATAAGCCGTGTTTATACAAGTTGAAATTAAATTTAAATTTAATTTTAAATTTAAATGAAATAAAAAAAAAATAATAATAATCAAAATAATTCACTGACGGGATTCGAACCTCGGACTCCACGCACACGCGTCAGAGCCCTAACAGCTGCACCACGCCCCTCTCTAGAAATTGCTCGACTATCTGCATTTACATGTAATATTTTTTTGTTATATAACAAAATCTAATAAAATGTCCCTGACGGCGCTCGAACCCATGATCCCGGGTTCACATACAAGTGCGAAAAAATAGATCAGGCATCTTTACTACTTAGACCACACTCCGCATTGAAGTTTATGTAAATAATTAAAATTTAAAAAGTAAACAAACAGCATTTGTCACTGACTGGATTCGAACCCGGGACCCCGGGCTAACCAACACGTACGAAGCGCGCATCTCTACTACCTAGACCACGGTCCTTATTGAAGTTGCAGTAGCTAAACGTAGAGTTAAATCTTTTATAATAATTGTTTAGTTAACACACTGCACTGCTTGCTGCAGTTTGTGTTCTTCTTCTATTACAAGCAGTACAAACAAACAATTTGTACATAAAATTCAGCATTTTTTATTAATTTGTTTTATATGTTGTTGTTGTCTGATTTGGACCAAATTTGGTGGGGATATTTTTAATAATTATATACACATCCTCTGTGAGTTTGGTTGCGATCGCTCAACCAACACTACATGTCTTCATACAAATTTATTATTTTTGACCGGTTTGTCCTATGGGAGCTATAGGCTATAGTTGTACGATCCGGACCAAACTTGGTGAGGACAGTTATAATGGTACTGTACACGTACTGTGTGAATTTGGTCTCTCTAGCTCTAGTCGTTTTCAAGTTATGGTGATGTGAAAATAGTTTTTTACAATTTGCGGGGGCGGTGGGGGGCGTGGCAAAAATTTGAAATAAACTTGCACTGCGTACACTACAGACGGACTTTCATTCCAAATTTGGTGTCTCTAGCTCTTGTAGTTTAGGAGATCCAGGTGTTCATACAGACGGACGGACAGACAGACAGACGGACAGACGGACATCGCTATATCGTCTCGGCTGTTGATGCTGATCAAGAATATATATACTTTATGGGGTCGGCCACGCCTCCTTCTGCCTGTTACGCACATTTCGCTTCAGACAAACCTAATAGACCCCTACACTCTTTTTTAGAGTACGGGGTCTAACTAGCATAGGACTAATCGGTGGAAGATTGTTGATTTGTATGGGAAAACGCGCACTAGAAGGAGTACGGGGTCTTTTACAGTCGGCTCGCTCGGGTGTAGCCTTTCTTACCATACAAACAAGTAATTTTCGAACGATGAAGACCAAACTTGGTAAGGATAGTTATAATGGTACCATACAAATAATGTGTAATTCTGGTTACAGTCGGCCAACTAAAACTTCATGTCTCCATACAAATCACCCGTTTTCGACCGATTTGTCCTATGGGAGCTATAGGCTATAGTTGTCCGATCCGAACCAAACTTGGTGAGGATAGTAACAATGGTACCATACAAATAATGTGTTAGTTTGGTTACAGTCGGTCAACTAAAACTTCATGTGCGCGTTTTCCATACAAATCAACAATCTTCGACCGATTAGTCCTATGCTAGTTATAGACTATAGTTGTCCGATCCTGACCAAACTTTCTAGCTTCAATCGTTTTCAAGTTATGTTAATGTGAAAAAAGAGTTGAAATAAACTTGATCTGCTCGCGAACCAGACGGACTTTCATTCCAAATTTGGTGGCTCTAGTTCTTGTAGTTTAGAAGATCCAGGTGTTCATACAGACGGACGGACAGACGGACGGACGGACGGACAGACGGACAGACAGACAGACGGACAGACGGACATCGCTATATCGTCTCGGCTGTTGATGCTGATCTAGAATATATATACTTTATGGGGTCGACCACGCCTCTTTCTGCCTGTTACATACTTTTCACAAACCCGACATACTCTCTCTTGCAGAGAGTATAAAAATTTTTTCAATTGTTTATTAATAATTTTTTAATAAACAATTTTTTTTCGATTTAAACAACACAATAAAATATATTATTTTTGATGACGGACCAGGAGTCGAACCCACAACTTCCCGTTCATCGATCGAATATTAATCATCCGCGCCACCGCATCACTTGGAAATCTTCGGCCTAAAACCATAGATATCTCTATAAAAGAGGCTTAACTTTCTAGCTGAACGTCTTTCAACGTCTTTTACTGCAAGTACTATCAGTTGATATTCTTGGATACTGATTTTATTAAAATGATCGGGAATAAAAGGCAGAGAGTATTCTACGGTCGGTCGTGTTCGACTGTAATTATACCCGTTACTCGTAGAGTAAAAGGGTATATTGTATTCGTTGCAATGTATGTAACAGGGAGAAGGAGACATGGCAGACCCCATAAAGTATATATATTCTTGATCAGCATGACAAGCCGAGTCGATATAGCCATGTCCGTCTGTCCGTCTGTCCGTCCGTCCGTCCGTCCGTCTGTCCGTCTGTCCGTCTGTGTGAACAAAAGGATCTCAGAGACTATAAGAGCTAGAAAGGCCCGAGTGGTCGCAAACGAAAGATAAAATGCCCAAGCAGTACAAGTTTGCTTTTGTTTTTTTGACACGCCCACTTTAGGGCGTTCTATGTGCATACAAAGGTAAAAACAGGTAAAAATAGCATGTTTTAGTATAGAAAACTTTTTTGTTAGTAATGCTATCTAAACCAAATTGACACAGAAAGTACACGTCTAGGGATTACGTATACTGACCAAGTTTGATCCAAATCGGACAACTATATCATATAGCTCCCATAGGGACAATCGGTCAAAAATACGCTCCAAATATGAATTTATATGAATAACTTTTGCGTTGGCCAACCAATCGAAGTGAAACTTACACAGAATATATCTGTCAATAATATAAACATATTGACTAAGTTTGATCCAAATCGGACAACTATATCATATAGCTCCCATAGGGACAATCGGTCAAAAATACGCTCCAAATATGAATTTATATGAATAACTTTTGCGTTGGCCAACCAATCGAAGTGAAACTTACACAGAATAATATAAACATATTGACTAAGTTTCATCCAAATCGGACGACTATATCGTATAGCTCCCATAGGGACGATCGGTCAAAAATACGCTGTAAATATGATTTTGTATGAAAATTATCTGCGTTTCTCAAGTCATCTGAATTAAAATCAATAGGGTCGATTACCTAACCGATTGTAATATTATTAATATTATTAATAATATATTATATTGTTAATAATATAATTAAACTGAGTAACGGGTATCCTAAAGTCGCGAGGCGACTATAGCATTTTTTCTTGTTTTCTTTCTTGTTTTTGTTATATAACAAAAAATAATAAAATGCCCCTGACAGCGCTCGAAACCATGATCACGGGTTAACATACAAGTGCGAAGAATAGGATCAGGCATCTTTACTACCACTTACTTACTAGACCACGCTCCTTATTGAAGTCGCAATAGCTAAACGTAGAGCTAAATCTTTTTTTACAATCAAGTGAAAATAAACAATTTACTCATAAAATTCAGCATTTTTGATTAATTTGTTTTGTATGTTATTGTTGTCCGATTTGGACCAAACTTGGTGAGGATACTTTTAATAATTATACATACATCCTGTGTGAGTGTGGTCGCAATCGCTCAACTAAAATTACATGTCTTCATCCAAATTTTTTATTTTTGACCGATTGTCCTATGGGAGCTATAGGCTATAGTTATCCGATCCAGTTCACACTTGGTAAGGATACTAGCATTGGTACCATGTACATAATGTGTGGTAATTTGGTCTCCCTAGCTCTTTTCATTTTCAAGTTATGGTGATGTGAAAAAAGTTTTTTACAATTTGGGGGGGCGGTTGGGGGCGTGGCAAAGATTTGAAATAAACTTGATCTCGCAAATCAAACGGACTTTCATTCCAAATTTGGTGGCCCTAGCTCTTGGAGATTTAGGTGATCATACAGACGGATGAACAGACGGACATTGCTATATCGTCTCGACCGTTGATACTGATTAAGAATATATATACTTTATGGGGTCGGAACAAACCTAATAGACCCCTAAACTCGTTTTTAGAGTACAGGGTCTTAAAAATGGAAGAATCAAAGAGTGAACGACACCAAGTGCGTGGCGTTTTGTTCCCAAATACAATCCTGATGGCGCCGATGCTTAAAAGTGGTGCTCGACTGCCGATATAATTTTGGCGGAACAGCCTCTTGAAGATAGCAAGCTCATCATGGCATTGAGAAACGCAAGGAAAGGTACTGCTTCACAATGGCTGACGCAAATCTCGTACCCTGGCAACAAGTGGAGCGAGCTCAAGGAATTTTTTTTTCAAAGGTATGAAAACGATAAGACGCCGTCAGCCATTTTTAGACCCCGTACTCTAAAAAAGAGTAGAGGGGTCTATTAGGTTTGTCTGAAGCGAAATGTGCGTAACAGGCAGAAGGAGGCGTGGCCGACCCCGTAAAGTATATATATTCTTGATCAGCATCAACAGCCGAGACGATATAGCCATGTCCGTCTGTCCGTCTGTCTGTCTGTCCGTCTGTCCGTCTGTCCGTCCGTCCGTCTGTACGTATGAACACCTGGATCTTTTAAACTACAAAAGCTAGAGCCACCAAATTTAGAATGAAAGTCCGTCTTTATGTCAGGCAGATCAAGTTTATTTCAAATCTTTGCCACGCCCCTTACCGCCCCCGCAAATTGTAAAAAAGTATGGTCACCTCGGAAAAAATTGATGTTTTAAGCGAATATCTCAGTAACTATAGAACTTAGGAGTACCGTTTTTGGTATACAGGTTGCTAGAGACAGCATAAATGCATTGTCATTAAAACTTTTGGACTTCCACGCCCCGTTTTCCCACACGAATGAAATAATTTTCAAACTTCAATGCCATTTTTAAGGCATTTGCACTTATCGTACGGTATTGTAATTTCAAATTCGTTTGGAGACAAAGTATCACAAACTATCCTGAAAGTTGCATACAAATCGGACAATAAACAAAAGATGCATGTGTGCAAGCAAGACAGAAGCATATAAACATGTGAGCGAACGTTTTCGCTGCTTGTGTAGCGACAGCGCTGCTCGCGGACGATGCATGCACATGTATGCATACGATACGATAAATCATATATCGATATTCAATACGATAGTAATTATAATTGCGATATGATCTCGAATGCTATATTTGGTCATTATGTCCATATCTATAGCGTATTTGAATTCAGTTGTTGATAATATCGATATTTGATTTGATGTGATATTTTAATAATAATATCGATATCGGCATTTTCTTGGCGATTTGCATCCCTATTACAAACTAATTGTTTTGTTTCAAAGTGTTTTATTGCAAATACTATGAGTACGGGGTCTTTTACAGTCGGCTAGCTTGACTGTAGCCTTTCTTACTTGTTTTCAATATATTAAACAGTCGTCCGTCTGACGGCGAGTGCCATGCGGTCGTTGCTAGCCGTTTGGTAACATCTTTAACCACTTTGGACACATGGCCAACGTCGACAGTTATTGCAGCGAGTCGTCTTTCCTTCAAAATTAAATACTAGAAGCGAATTGCATTCCAAGCTGAAGGCATTTACTTTTTGAAAATTGCGCTCGTCTGACTGGGAAAATGATTCTGGACCCGAAGCTAAGAAGAAGAGAACGTCGCCTGCGGTGTGCCTTTTCTGTGGGAAGCCAGGACACAAAGTTTCAGAGTGCAGGATTAAAATGCGGCTGGCGCATGAAGCAGAGCCTTCGAGTGAAAAGACGAACGTAATTGGCTTCAAGTGTGGTCAGCCTGTACATATTGCAAATCAATGCTCGCAGCGAGGAACTACACAACAAGTGACGCAACGGAAGACGGTGAAAGAATGCTTTGTATCTGAGTCGTTAGGAAACATGATTCCAGCCATTCATCACTCATTGTAATCCCCCGCCAATGTAATGCTAAACAATTTGCTGATTGTCCACACGGACAGATTGCAAATGGACAAATAGAGCCAAAAAAAAACAAGAGAGAAAAGTACAGTCGAGGACGCCCAACCGTAAAATACTCTCTGCAATTTATTGCTGATTATTTTAATACAAATCGGTATCAAAGTATATCAGTTGATAGTCCAATAAAACACGTCAAAACAAAAACATCTGTTTGTATGTATGCACATGTACATTTGACGTCACATGTATGCACGGACACAAGCAGCGAAAACGTTCGCTCACATTTTTGTATGTTTCTGTCTCGCTTGCACACATGCAGTGAAATGGCGATAAGTTACAAACTTTGTTACGTGTCTAGCTCTTTTGTTTATAGTCCAATTTATATGCAACTTTCAGGATAGTTTGATATACTTTGTCTTCAAACGAATGTGAAATAACAACACTGGACGATAAAAACATATGCCTTAAAATCGGCATTGAAGTTTGAAAATTATTTATTTCTTGTTGGAAAAGTTGGCGTGGTAGTCAAAAATTTGAAATGACAATGCATTGATGCCGTCTCTAGAAACCTCCCTACCAAAATTGGTACTCCTAAGTGCCATAGTTACTGTGATATTCGCCTAAAACATCAATTTTTTACGAGGTGTGTCTAGTTTTTTGCTCATTGTGGGCGAACGGGGCGTGGCATCGAAAATAAAAAAGATTCTTGTATTGACTGACTTAATATCGAGTCGATACTGACTAAATTCAAACTTGTAGCTCTTACCATCTCTGAAATCTGTTTGTTCATTCGGACAGACGGACAGACAGACGGACATGGCTATATCGACTCGGCTTGTGATGCTGATCAAGAGTATATATACTTTGTGGGGTCTGCCACGCCTCCTTCTGCCTTTTACATACTTTTCACAAGCCCAATATACTCTGTCTTGCAGAGAGTATAAAAATAGAGAAAGGAATTATAACAAAATCAAGAAAGAAAGGTTGTCTTCGTCTCGCCGAAGATAAAATACCCTTGCAGTCATGCATTTTACGTTCATTGGATTCAGTTACCAGTGGTTTCTATGTATGCTGTTTGATATAGTAGTCCGATTTAGATGAAATTTGGTCAGCATTGCTATGTGTACTGCGTGAATTTGTTTGAAATCGCTCAAAAGACATTAAAAATTTTCATACTAAGGCTTTGAACCGATTGTTCCTATGGCAGCTATATGATATAGTGGTTTGATCCGAATGAAATTTGGCCAACAGTTGGGGAATGATAGCAAATGCTTATGGCGTGAGTTTGGATGAAATCGCTCAATCGACACTGAAAATTTTCATACTAAGCATTTTCATCATTATCAACCGATTGTTCCTATGGCAGCTATATGATTCGGATGAAATTTGGTTTGCACATGGGATTTGGTACTAAATGCATATAGGCATAATTTGGTTGAAATAGATCAAAACAAAATTTTTTCCAACCGATTGTTCCTATGGGGGCTATTGATATAGTCATCCGATCCGGCCGATTTTTACAAATGATCTTCCTGCACAGAGAATACACATAGAATTCGCATAGAAACAGACGGACAGACAAACAGACAGACGGACATGGCTATATCGACTCGCCTGTTGATGCTGATCAAGAATATACGCCTTAGACCGCTCCTTCAATGCGTTACAAACTTCGTGACAAAATTAATATACCCTCTGCAAGGGTATAAAAATGATTGTCTAATAGAGACAATGGTTATACCTTCAAGATTAACAGACGGTGGTTATCTGTTCCAGAGGAACGATGGTTATCCATCTAAGAGAGACGATGCTTATCCGTTTAAGAAGAACGATGGTTATATGTCTAAGACAGACGATGGTTATCCATTCAAAAGGAACAATGGTTATGCATCTAAGATAGATGATGATTATCCGTTCAAGGGGAACGATAGTTATCCGTCATGGAGATACGAAGGTTCTTAGTTTAATCGAAATGTGACAACGTCGCAGTATTAGAAGAATTTCGTTGATTAAGGACACGAAAAGTCCTTTACATCTTAATGAGACACGAGGACGTGTATTCGTGAGGCTACCGTTGTTAAGTAATACTGTGGCTGTGTGCTTTAACAGAACTGGTGCGGTGGTATTTCGATAAGTATCACCAAGTGTGGCGCTGTCCGTGATGGCTCGGTCGATAACGATCAAGAAGACGTCACTTTTTGGCGGGATCGAGGAAGAGAGCTGACAGCAACTCACTTTAATTACATAAATAAACCCTTTGTGCAAGTATTATTCAAAAAACGTGAGTAATTAACAACCATGGAAAACCATAAAGAAACCCGACGAATATACATAATTTATAGAGTCTGCCATGGCTCCTTCTGCCTGTTACATACTTTTCACAAGCAAAATTGACTCTTCCAGAGAGCATCAAAATGTGAATCAGCTCATGTGCTTACAGATCGAATAGACGACTTGTTGTACAAGATGACTGTAAAAGACCCAAAGCTTTGGCTTATCGAAGATGCAAAATATTTGTTTGGCAATCTGGACTAAATTTGGTCAGATTTTGATTATGTATCGACAAAGGCTACAGTCGAGCGAGCCGACTGTAAAAGACCCCGTACTTATAGTACTGAAACCAAGAATAAGAACCAGATCGATTTCTATTTTATATACATATGTTGGAGAGATAGTGATTTCAATATTCTTATTCTAAGGCAAATAATATAACAGGATTGTTTGTTTGAATGATTGGTGTGGGGATATTTCGAGAAGTATCGCCGAGTGTTTGTGGTGGTGGGACAATACACGAAATCAAATTCAAGTAAACCAAATCTGAAACTATCATAGACATCAATATTGAACTGGTCGCCCCGACATTAGAAGTGAGATCGCCACAACAACAAGAAAACCCTGGCAAAATTCTACGGGATATTTTGGATTCACAAAATAAAAAATTTTTGAATTTCTTGAAATTGTGGAAATCATCGTCAGTGGGTGCTCCGCAGAAGATGATTCTACCAATATTTAATCCAGAGGCCGCCGAAGCAGTCGCCGCAGCATGGTGCAACACAGCCGACATGATTTTGACGGAACATCCATTGGAAGGCAGCTCTTTGATTATGGCTCTCAGCAAATCTTTGAAGCGACCCACAGTGGGGCAGCGGGCCAAAATACTTTGCAAACATCATATCTTGTGAACCAATTGAGATATTTGAAAAATTTAAAAAGCAGTCAACAAAAAACTTATAAAGCTATAAAATGATTGTTTGAACAGTGTGTTCGGTCAGCAAACTGCTTCAAAATTTAAGGTCAAAGTTCACTAATGTTTCTGCTTATATAATACACATAAAATAAAAATTGAAAATACAATTTCTTAGCACAAACTATTGTATTCAATATTATTTTTATATTGGTACCGCATTTTAATATGTTTAAGACAAATTTCTAAACAAATTTAATATTTTGAGGTTATTTTTCTTTTACTTTTTATTGTCATTTTTCTGTAAAACATACTTTTACATTTATTGTAATACTTAATAGACTTAACTTTTTTTGGGACAGTAACTGTTCTCTTCGAAATCCTTTTAATATGGGTGGATCTGATGATGCTGTTTGCTTGCAAACAAGCTCTACTTTCTTTTAATGTAAATCGTAAATTTTTGCAAGAATTAAACACTTAAATTTAACATAAGATATTAAGGAGAATATACACATTTCATTAAGTAAGCATTACTCTAAATTGAGTTTACGAATCTGCCTTCCCGATTATACCCAATTAAAAAAGAGCCATAAAAAAATAAATACCTCACCCCTTAAAAGCGGGGAATGGAAGTAGAAAATCATAGTCAAATATGGAATTTCTTTAATGCATTTTTACTAAATAACATTGCGTAATGGTAATTTTTATACTCTCTGCAAGAGAGAGTATATTGGGTTTGTGAAATAAAAAAAGTATGTAACAGGCAGAAGGAGGCGTGGATTGATGTTTTGCGCGAATATCTCAGTAACTGTGGTACTTAGTAACACCAATTTTGGTATGCAGGTTCCTTGAGACGGCATAAATGCATCGTTATTAAAAATTTTGAACTGCCATGCCCCCTTTTCCCACAAGAAATAAAATAACTTTCAAACTTCGATGCCAATTTTAAGGCATATGTTCTTATCGTACAGTATTGTTATTTCACATTCGATTGAAGACAATGTATACCAAACTATCCCGAAAGTTCCATATAAATCGGACAATAAACAAAAGAGCTAATTTGAAATTACAATACCGTACGAGAAGTGCATATGCCTTAAAAATGGCATTAAAGTTTGAAAATTATTTCATTCTTTTGGAAAAACAGGGCGTGGCAGTCCAAAAATTTTAATGACAATGCATTTATGCTGTCTCTAGCAACCTGTATATCAAAAAGTAAGAAATGCTACAGTCGAGCGAGCCGACTGTAAAAGACCCCGTACTCCTTCTAGTGCGCGTTTTCCCATACACAGAGAAAAAAATGACGTTCTAAAAGTAAGTTCGAATGACCTTGATTTAAGAATTTTCCATTCTTGAAAAACACTCTCAATTTAAGTGGGAATTACTTAAAATGAGCATAAAAATACTTGAAACAAGTGCAACGTAACTTATGATAAGAGCAAACGATCTTGAATCAAGTAGTAATATGAAATTACTCGATCTGAGTACGAAATTCTTAATTTAAGTTCGGGGCCCCGGCTCAAACCCGCTGATGAACATCAAAAAAAAATTTTTTTTTCTTTTTCCCTTTTTTTTGGAATTTTTTAAAATTGTTTAAGTGCTTAATATTATTAAATTCAAATTAAATGCTGTATAAACATATTTAAACAGCGTTTTACAGCTTTTACCAAAAGACAAGATTGTTTAACTTTAAATCAAGAATTTTAAATCATATATTCAAGTCTCTCTAACTTAAATTAAATTTATCAAATCTTATAACAAGTAGCCTAAAATTTTAAAGTACTAAATTTAAGAACATCAAACTTAAAATAAGAATGTTCATTCTCAATGACAAAAAATAAAACAACACATAAAAACATACAAATAAACCCAAAAAAGTATTTGTGTGTAAATCAGTGGTCAACACGCATACAATTGCATTAAGCGCTTGTGTGTACAAAAATACACGCAAAAGACTGTTATATTTATATGTTATATACATGTGAAGGCAGCGCTGCGGCAAAGCAAAGCCTAGAGCCTAGGCACATATATATCTATACATATATTTATGAATGTACGAACATATGCATATGCCTATACTACAAGTATACATGTAATAAACACACATACATGTACAAATTTTTGCTGGTTTTCGACGCTCCGACCGTCGAGACAAAAATTATGCATGTTGTTGGTAGGCACAAAAATTGAAGATCTGCTTAACCCCTATGCAACTCTTATTTTCTTAGCTCTGACTTTATATATTATATATTATGATTTGTTAACAATTTTTTTCATATAAATATGGTTAAATATATAACAAAACATTCCTTCATAATTATAGAGTTACATCAAATCAAAAAATTTTATATACAATTAAATAATATGGGCAAAGATTAAATCATTGGAACATTTAAGGACAGCGGTCCAGCAAAGGTTAAATAATTTTCTATTCTTTTTTGCGTACAGTTTGTCTCTATACGCGTAAAATGCGAAGCGAGAATATCGACAGTAACGGTAAATTTCTGTCGCTGTTCTTTAACATGCATAGGAATCTATAAAGTGGGAAAGAGAAAGAAGCATTTTTCGTGCCTCTTCTGGTTAATTTCACAATTCGCTTTGTTTCAATTTGCTTTGCTTGCATTATTGTGTTAACTTTGTTGCAAGTAGGATGTCGGAGTGCGAAAAAAATAATATCGTGAGTGACGCTGAAGATTTGGAACGTTTATTAAAAGAATTTAATTTATTGGAAGTGCTACCTTATTTGCAAGGTAA
>JAEIGM010000782.1:0-10049 GCA_018903735.1 Drosophila cardini
AAAAACAAGATGGAAAAGTACAGTCGAGCACGCCCGACCGTAGAATACTCTCTGCAATTTATTCCCGATCATTTAATAAAATCGGTATTCGGGTATATCAATTGAAAGTACTTGCAATAAAACACGTTGAAAGAAAAACATCTGATTGTATGTATACGCACACATACACATTTGACATTATATGTATGCACGCATATATGTATGTGTGTATATGTTATACATACACAATTGGTTGGCACAGCCAGCATTCGCGGGCAGCGCTGCCGCTAAGCTTCGCAAGCAGCGAAAACGTTCGCTCACATGTTTGTATGTTTCTGTCTCGCTTGCACACATGCAGTGAAATGGCGTTAAATTATAAACTTTGTTACGTGTCTAGCTCTTTTCTTTATAGTCCGATTTATATGCAACTTTCAGGATAGTTTAATATATTTTGTCGCCAAACGAATTTGAAATTACAAGACTGTAAGATAAGAACATCTGCCTTACAATCGGCATTGAAATTTAACAATTATTTTATTTTTTGTGAGAAAAGGGGGCGTGGCAGCCAAAAAATTTTAATGGCATTATATTTATGTCTTGATTAGGAACCTTCACACCTAAAATTGGTGTTCCTAAGTGTCATAGTTACTGAGATATTCATCTAAACATCAATTTTTTACGAGGTGTGTCTAGTTTTTTGCTCATTGTGGGCGAACGGAGAGTGGCATCGAAAAAAAAAAGATTCTTGTATTGACTGACTTAATATCGAGTCGATAGAAACCAAATTCAAACTTGTAGCTCTTACCATCTCTGAAATCTGTTTGTTCATACGGACAGACAGACGGACAGACAGACAGACGGACATGGCTATATCGACTCGGCTTGTGATGCTGATCAAGTATATATATATTTTATGGGGTCGGCCACGCCTCCTTCTGCCTGTTACATACTTTTTTTTTTCACAAAACCAATATACTCTCTCTTGCAGAGAGTAAAATTAAACCGAAGAAATTGTAACAGACCCAACACTATATGCCGAGGTTTGCTAAGCGTTTTCAGAACATAGCAAAAGTTAGTCTAGATTTGTATCTGTACTCCGCAGTATCGTGTATAACCGACCCGTAGTATAACCGATCTTCGAACTACGTTATTATATACTTTATGGGGTCGGAAAAGCCTCCTTCTGCCTGTTAAGCACATTTTGCTTCAAACAAACTTAATAGACCCCTATACTCTTTTCCAGAGTACATGGTCTAAAAGTAAATTTGAAATCATAAATTTAAACAAGAAAGAAAAGTACAGTCGAGAATGCCCGACCGCAGAATACTCTCTGCATTTTACTCACGATCATTTAAATAAAGTCGGTATACTCGGATACTAGTTAATAATACTTGCAATTAAACACGTAGAAACATAAACATCTGTTTGTATGTATGCACATACACATTTGACATTATATGTATGCGCGCACATTAGTATGTGTGTATTTGTAATACATATACAATTGGTCGGCACAGCCAGCATTCGCGGGCAGCGCTGCCGGTAGACAAGCAGCGAAAACGTTCGCTCACATGTTTTGTATGTTTCTGTCTCGATTGCACACATGCATTGATATTGTGTTCAATTATTAACTTTCTTACATGTCTAGCTCTTTTGTTAATTGTCCGATTTCGATGCAACTTTTAGGATAGTTTGATATATTTTGTCTTCAAATGAATGTGAAATAACAATACTGTACGATAAGAACATATACCTGAAGATCGCCATTGAAGTTTCAAAAGTATTTTATTTCTTGTGGGAAAGGGGCGTGGCAGTCCAAATTTTTTATGGCAATGCAATTATGGCGTCTCTAGGAACCTGCCTACCGAAATTGGTATTCCTAAGTGCCATAGTTACTGAGATATTCGCCCAAAACATCAATTTTTTTCGAGGTGTTTCTAGTTTTTTGCTCATTGTGGGCGAATGGGGCGTGGCATCAAAAAAAAAAGATTCTTGTATTGACTGACTTAATATCGAGTCGATAGAGACCAAATTCAAATTTGTAGCACTTACCATCTCTGAAATCGGTTTGTTCATACGGACAGATAGATGGACAGACAGACAGACAGTCAGACGGACAGACGGACATGGCTATATCGACTATATCGACATTTTAGGGCGTTCTATGTGCATACAAAGGTAAAAACAGGTAAAAATATCATGTTTTAGTATAGAAAACTTTTTTGTTAGCGATGCTATCTAAACCAAATAGACACAGAAAGAACACGTCTAGCTACTACATATACTGACTGAGTTTGATCCAAATCGGACAACTACATCATATAGCTTCCATAGGGACAATCAGTCAAAAATACGCTCCAAATATGAATTGATATGAATAAATTTTTCGTTGGCCAAGCAATCGACGTGAAACTCACACAGAATATATCTGTCAATAATATAAATATATTGGCTAAGTTTCATCCAAATCGGACAACTATATCGTATAGCTCCCATTAGCACAATTGGTCAAAAGCACGCTGTAAATATGAATTTGTATGAAAATTTTCTGTATTTCCCAAGTCATGTGAATTAAAATCAAAAGGGGCCGATTACCAAAACGATTGTACTATTATTATTATTATATCCCATTGTTAACAAGAAAGAAAAGTACAGTCGAGCACGCCCGACCGTAGAATACTCTCTGCATTTTATTCCCGATGTTTTTAATAAAATCGGTGTCCAAGTATATCAAAAATATGTATACACACGCATACACACTTATCATTATATGTATGCACGCGCATAAGTATGTGTGTATATGTAATACATACACAACTGGTTGGCACGGCCAGCATTCGCGGGCAGCGCTGCCGCTAGAAAGCAGCGAAAACGTTCGCTCACATGTTTGTATGTTTCTATCTGGCTTGCACACATGCAGTAACATGGCCTTTAATTATAAACTTTTTACATGTCAAACTTTTTTGTTTATTGTCCGATTTATATGCAACTTTTAAGATATTTTGATATATTTTGTCTTCAAACGATTTTCAAATTACAATACTGTACGATAAGAACATATGCCTTAAAATCGGCATTGAATTTTAAAAATTTCTTAATTTCTTGTGAGAAAAGGGGGCGTGGTAGTTAAAAAATTTTAATGTCATTATACTTATGCCTTCATTAGGAACATGCATACCAAAATTGGTGTTCCTAAGTGCCATAGTTACTGAGATATTCGCCTAAAACATCAATTTTTTACGAGGTCTGTTTAGTTTTTTGCTTATTGTGGGCGAACGGGCGAACGTGGCATCGAAAAAAGCATTCTTACTTGTTTTTAGATCCCGTACTCTAAAAAAGGGTATAGGGGTCTATTAAGTTTGTCTGAAGCGAAATGTGCGTAACAGGCAGAAGGAGGCGTGGCCGACCCCTTCCTCACTAGCCCATTGTCGCATACTTATGTATGCCGATGACGTGAAATTATTATTGTCTTATAAGGATCCCCCAGATCATATGCTACTTCAAGATGATTTAAATTCTATGCACAACTGGTGCATAACTAATCACTTGAATCTAAATTTTTCTAAATGCCTGTTTATGACGTTTAACAGGGTGACTCCTTACTTAGCCAACTATCACATTGACAATATACCTTTAAAACGTATATTATCAGTCGATGACCTCGGTGTTCTTTTTGATAATAAATTAAGTTTCACACATCATATTTCCACTATAGTTAATAAAGCTAAGGGAACTCTTGGATTTATTAAACGCTGGTCTAAAGAATTTAATGATCCATTTGTCACCAAACTTCTTTACACATCCCTTGTCCGTCCCATTCTTGAGTATTGCTCATGTGTCTGGTCTCCTCAACATGCTAATAGTCAATCATTAATTGAGTCAGTGCAGAAGCAGTTTTTACTCTTCGCGCTTCGTGGACTTAATTGGGACCCCAACCTTCGCCTTCCATCTTATACTAGCAGACTCTTGCTTCTGAATCTGCCATCCCTTACTAATCGGAGAAAAGTTCTTGGAGTAATCTTCCTCCATAAATTAATAATCGGTAATATCTGCTCCCCCTCTCTTTTAGAACGCCTTAAATTTAATATTCCCACCAGGACCACTAGGTACTACGACCCTTTAACTCTTCCTACATGCACTACTGACTACGCTTTGCACAATCGTTTTCGGGTATTATGCGCTAATTATAATGAACATTATAGATTGATTGACCATCTCTCTCTCTCTCTCTCTCTCATCTTAAAGCTTCTCTTTACAGCCAACTCCGTTATATCTCTGATTTCCAAGGGCAGTAAGAATGGAGTCTCTGCAATTCATTCTTCCCCTTAAATCAGAGATCTTTCGGGTTAGTTTTGGCATATTTTTATTGATCTGGTTGGGTTTTTCTGGGTTTTTCCCAACCCTTGCAACAAATGTTGGATCAATTTCTTTCCTTGTTATTCCCAGATTAATGGTCTAATTATTATCTTTCTTTAATTTCAGTTTAATTTAAATTTAAAATTTTTAATAATTACTTCTAATATTGTCTAAATTTAAATTATATATCTATATACTACGTAATCATACAATTAAATACTCGCGACTGCTTTTAGTCTGCGTTAAAAAATAAATAAATAAATAAAGTATATATATTCTTGATCAGCATCAACAGCCGAGACGATATAGCAATTTCCGTCTGTCCGTCCGTCTGTATGATCACCTAGATCTTTTAAACTACAAGAGCAAGAGCCACCAAATTTGGAATGAAAGTCCGTCTGCTTCGCGAGCAGATCAAGTTTATTTCAAATCTTTGGCACGCCCCTTACCGCCCCCGCAAATTGCAAAAAACAATTTTCACATCACCATAACTTGAAAACTACTAGAGCTAGAGAGACCAAATTAACACATTATGTGTATGGTACCAATATAACTATCCTCACCAAGTTTGATCCGGACAACTATAGCCTATAGCTCCCATAGGACAAGTCGGTCAAAAATAAAAAATTTGTATGTTGAGCGATCGTATGTTGAAAGTATCCTCACCAAATTTGGTCCAAATCGGACAACCACAACATATAAAATAAATTAATCAAAAATGCTGAATTTTTTTAATTAATTGTTTGTTTACACTTGCTTGCAATATAAGATTTAACTCTACGTTTAGCTACCGCAACTTCAATAAGAAGCGTGGTCTAGGTAGTAGAGATGCGCGCTTCGTACGTGTTGGTTAGCCCGGGGTCCCGGGTTCGAGTCAGTGACAAATGCTATTTGTTTACTTTTTAAATTTTAATTATTTACATAAACTTCAATGCGGAGTGTGGTCTAAGTAGTAAAGATGCCTGATCTAATTCTTCGCACTTGTATGTTAACCCGGGATCATGGGTTCGAGCGCCGTCAGGGACATTTTATTAATTTTTGTTTTATAACAAAGAACAAGAAAGAAAAGTACAGTCGAGCACCCCCGACCGTAGAATACTCTATGCATTTTATTCCCGATAATTTTAATAAAATCGGTTTCCGAGAATATCAACTGATAGTACTTGCAGTAAAAGACGTTGAAAGAAGCTCAGCTAAGAAGTTAAGCCTCTTTTATAGAGATATCTGTGGTTTTAGGCCGAAGGTTTCCAAGTGATGCGGTGGCGCGGATAATTAGTATTCGATCGATGAACGGGAAGCCGTGGGTTCGACTCCTGGTCCGTCATCAAAAGAATATATTTTGTTGTGTTGTTTAAATTGGAAAAAATTGTTTATTAACAAATTATTAATAAAAAAAAATTTTTTATTACTAAATGAAAACATGCAACAATTGACCGCGACTCGAACCCACCACTCTGCTTTCGCCGATCAGGCAACACCATCACGACACTTGAAATTTGCCGGCCCAACACCATACATATAAAAGAGGCTTAACTTCCTAGTTGGATAACTATTTTGTCAAAAATAGAATTTTGGTCGGCACGGCCAGCGTCTGCGAGCAGCGCTGCCGCTAGCAAGCAGCGAAAACGTTCGCTCACATGTTTGTATGCTTCTGTCTCGCTGTGTATGTGTGCGTATACATACAATCAGATGTTTTTCTTTCAACGTGTTTTATTGCAAGTACTTTCAATTGATATACCCGAATACCGATTTTATTAAATGATCGGGAATAAATTGCAGAGAGTATTCTACGGTCGGGCGTGCTCGACTGTACTTTTCCTTCTTGTTTTTTTAGACCCCGTACTGTAAAAAAGAGTAGAGGGGTCTATTAAGTTTGTCTGAAGCGAAATGTGCGTAACAGGCAGAAGGAGGCGTGGCCGACCCCATAAAGTATATATATTCTTGATCAGCATCAACAGCCGAGACGATATAGCGATGTCCGTCTGTCCATCTGTCTGTCTGTCCGTCTGTCCGTCCGTCTGTATGAACACCTGGATATTTTAAACTACAAAAGCTAGAGCCACCAAATTTGGAATGACAGTCCGTCTGCTTCGCGAGCAGATCAAGTTTATTTGAATTCTTTGCCACGCCCCTTACCGCCCCCGCAAATTGTAAAAAACTATGGTCACCAGGAAAAAATTAATGTTTTAAGCGAATATCTCAGTAACTATAGCACTTAGGAGTACCATTTTTTGGTACACAGCTTGCTAGAGACATCATAAATGCATTGTCATTAAAATTTTTGGACTGCCACGCCCCGTTTTTCCACAAGAATGAAATAATTTTCAAACTTCAATGCCATTTTTAAGGCATATGCACTTATCGTACGGTATTGTAATTTTAAATTCGTTTGGAGACAAAGTATCACAAACTATCCTGAAAGTTGCATACAAATCGGACAATAAACAATAGAGCTAGACACGTAACAATGTTTACAATTGCACGCAATGTCAATGCATGTGTGCAAGCGAGACGGCAGCATATAAACATGTGAGCGAAATTGTATGCTACTTGTGTAGCGACAGCGCTGCTCGCGGACGATGCACGCACATGTATGCATACGATACGATTTATCGATATATCGATATTCAATACGATAGTAATTATAATTGCGATATGATATCCATTGCCATATTTGGTCATTATGTCTATATCTATAGCGACACACCGTATTTGAATTCAGTTGTTGATAATATCGATATTTGATTTGAAGTGATATTTTAATTAATACACATATAGCCATTTTCTTGGCGATTAGCATCCCTATTACAAAATGATGGTTTTGTTCCAAAGTGTTTTATTGCAAATATTATGAGAACGGGGTCTTTTACAGTCGGCTAGCTCGACTGTAGCCTTCCTTACTTGTTTTGATTTAGTTCAATATCATTTTCAATATTTGATTGTACGTTTGGGGTTGATTCTTTTTGGTTCTTATAATTAACAATAGTTTTTCTTGGAATATTTTTATATTTAAAGATAATGTTCATAATTAATGCGATTAAAATAATTATTAAAGTGGCTATAGAAATAATTTGGAACGTGTTATACAATTTTGTTTGCTGTAAGATAATTTCTTTAGTTTGGACATATGATAATGGTTCTAATTTAGTTACATTATTATTTATGTAAATTATTTGCGTGTAATCTAACATAGTATTGGTTACTAATATTTTATCTAATTGGATTGAACAATTTAGGGCTTTTATCATATTATTTCCTTCAATAATTATTTCTCTATTAATACAATTTTGATTTAATACAGATTTAGGTAAGTTCAATGTTAACATAATATTTGGTTCTACATACTTAATTTCATAGTTTTTATACCCGTTACTCGTAGAGTAAAAGGGTATATTGTATTCGTTGCAATCTATGTAACAGGGAGAAGGAGACATGACAGACCCCATAAAGTATATATATTCTTGATCAGCATGACTAGCCGAGTCGATATAGCCATGTCCGTCTGTCCGTCTGTCCGTCCGTCCGTCTGTCCATCTGTCCGTCTGTCCGTCTGTGTGAACAAAAGGATCTCAGAGACTATAAGAGCTAGAAAGGCCCGGTCGCAAACGAAAGATAAAATGCCCAAGCAGTACAAGTTTGTTTTTGTTTTTTGACACGCCAACTTTAGGGCGTTCTATGTGCATAAAAAGGTAAAAACAGGTATAAATAGCATGTTTTAGTATAGAAAACTTTTTTGTTAGCAATGCTAAGCAACCAAATTGACACATAAAGTACACGTCTAGGGACTAGATATACTGACCAAGTTTGATCCAATTCCTAAAACTGCGCTCACTCGCTAAGCAGCTTAGCACTGATTTTGATATTAGTGTTGACTTGCTTAGTGACTATAAATTCGAGACTCCGCCTGACAAGATGTTGAGCTCTATTCAACATCTTTCATTACCTCTTCCGCCTATTTCTCTTGGTACATCACCGTTGCATAGTGGGCCTCCCCTTTTGTCTTTTTCTCCTTCCCCCTGTAACTCCTTACCTCCCAATTCATCCATTCCTCCCGCTACTTCCCCCAGTACCCGATCGGCCCTTATGCAACCATACTTCCCCGGCTATGCCTGCCTCTCCCGTAGTCGCCCCATCACCAGTGATCAAATCTGTGGCTGTAAATGGTGCAGTGGCTACGAGTAATAACTCGAAGAGTCCCCCTATTCGGCGTAACAGTCGCTCTGTTGCCGCCCCGCTGCTCCCCCTTCACCCCCTAATAATTCGGTGTTACCTGTAATCAACTCTAATGTAACAAGTAAAAACACCAAAAGCCCTCCAAGTCGACGTAATAGTCACCCCGTTGCTACTCCCATAGCAGTTCAGCCTCCCCTGCTTACGGTCGTGGCTCCACGTAAGCAGGTATTTATATCTAGACTATCTGCAGATACGACTATTGAGTCTATTGCAGCTTTTATCGCTACCAAAACTCCAGGTAGCGTTTCAATTTCTAAATTTAATTTCTCTGAGCCAAGAGAAATTTCATCATTTAAGATTAGTGTGTCCCCTGACATATTTCCTATCATATGTGATCCAAAGTTCTGGCCCCCACATATGATTGTACATGAGTTCAAACCGAAAAATAGATCTCGTTCAACTCCAGTCATCCTTCCGACTAGTGGTTCGGACTCAAGCGGCCCCAGTCATAACTTCAAAAAACTAGGCTCTGACCAACTTTTCATTCAGTATCAGCAATGTTAGGGGTCTTGGGTCTAAGTTAAAACAGTTGCATAAAAATAGTTTATCTTTTGATTCTGACATTATTGCATTTTCAGAGACTTGGCTGAATTCTAGCATATCTGATAATGAAATAATGTCATCTCATTATAACATTTTCAGGCGCGATCGTCTTAATCGACGCGGTGGTGGAGTTCTTATTTCAGTAAAATCCTCCCTTAATGCTGAATTAATAGATGTTTCACCACTAGACGAAATTGAATTTGTTGCCGTTAAGGTTACTTTTTCGTCATTTGCCCTTTATGTAACTTGCTCTTACATTCCTCCTTCCTCAGAAATGTCAGTTTATTTACAGCATTTCAATTTTATCAAAGAAATATTTAGTCATATTCGTGATTGTGATTTCTTTGTGATACTAGGAGATTTTAACTTGCCAAACGTTTCCTGGACGTTTTTCGACAAGTTTGATTACATACCCACACCCAATAACGACTTTTTAGATAGTTTGATTGATCTTCCTTTTTTTCAAATCAATTATATATCTAATCGTCTGAACCGGATGCTGGATCTTATCTTCGTTAATTATTCATCCAGTGCCATTGTCACTAGATCTTCTCCTGAAGTTGCCCCTGAAGATTCTTTTCATCCTACTGTAGAACTTTCCCTGTCTATCCCTAACTTCATCCGTTCACCTCCTTTATCCTCTTCAAAGTCGCGCCGTTGCTTTCGCAAAGGAAATTTTTCTTTGCTAAATCAACTGATTTTTGCTACTGACTGGTCTATACTATACAGCACGAATGATATTAACATAGCTGTCGAGTATTTTTACAACATATTAAATTCAATCTTTGATGTCTGTATTCCATATAGTGTTGTAAAGTCCGTTTCACATAAATCTCCTTGGTTCTCACCAAGGCTATCTAACTAAAAAATAAAAAATCAAAATATTTTAAAAGTTTAAGCAGACAGGTTCTAGCTTAGACTTTTTAAATTATTCTAAA
>JAEIGM010000331.1:0-38527 GCA_018903735.1 Drosophila cardini
GATCTATGGTCTTAAACTTTGACCTTTTGGCCCGCTGCCCCACTGTGCGACGCCGAAAGTTCCGCCAAATAAAAATCATTTGATGACTTCGAATTACATGCATTGTTGAATGAAGACAATGGTCAAACGCAAGAAATAATGGCAGACAAGTTGGGAGTGACCCAAAATACCATTTCCAAACGTTTGCAACACATGGATATATCATTTCTTGGTTTTGTTGGGCACTTTCTGAGCCGCCCTTCGACTCTTACGAAAATTCGTAAAAATGACT
Source organism: Drosophila cardini (assembly GCA_018903735.1). Lineage (NCBI taxonomy): Eukaryota > Metazoa > Arthropoda > Insecta > Diptera > Drosophilidae > Drosophila > Drosophila cardini. Next base: position 272 of record JAEIGM010000331.1, read on the forward strand.
CACCGAGTGGTTTACCACGAAAGACAGTCAATTCTACTGGCGTGCTATCCACAAATTACCAGAAAAGTGGGAAAAATGAGTAGAAAACGATGGAAAATATTTCGAATAAAATAATTTTTACGGTTCTCTTACAATTATTGTGTTTTAGGTTAGGTTATGTTAGGTTGAATGGCTGTTGGTGCGAAGAGAGCACCAGCACACATGGGCCGAAAATCGGCTCATTGTGATACCATGTGGGATCTTATGGAGGCCTTCATGTGATCAGATTAGTAGATGGTTCATCCACGACATGATTCCATCCTGTGGGATGGATGTATCTTGAGAGCTGTTGGAGTTTTAATTTTATAGCTCTGAGAGGTTTAAAAGGATAACAACTGAGAAGCGCAGAAGAAGTGAGCCACTGTTTCTTCTTCTTCTTGCCGCAACTTCTACAAAAGTCGTGTGAACTGGAGGACAATCTGGCGGTGTCAGCCTGCATAACTTGGCCGAGCGGTCTTGCGACCGAGTTGACCAAGTGAGGCAGGAGATTCTGCATCTCGGAGTGGACTGCGACATTCGTTGAGTAGTTTTGAATTAATTGATACAGGCCTTAAATGATTCAAGGGCTGCCTGACTGTCAGAGAGGATGCTGATTCTGCACCTGTAGGAAATATTGGATTTTATAATATCAAGGGCTACTTTAATGGCCATAGCCCTGCCTAAAAGCCGCTACAGTGATCAGTCATTCTAAAAGATTTGGCGATGCCCAGCTCCAAGCAATATTAACCCTCGCCTGTATGGCCCGCTGAGCGTGAGCCATCAGTAGAGAATTGCAGGGAGGTATTTAGGTTGGAAGAACCATTTATCCAGGCCTCTCTAGATGGGAATATCACTTTGAAAGGGGTACTGGTGTATTCTGTTGGAGTGTTGAAGGGAAGTTCCGATAGAATGTTGGAATGTCCCAACCCATTTGACTTCCAGAGGTTAGCTTCTCTGATCCAAATTGCTGATAGAGTAGCTGTTTTCAGTCCCATGATGTCTAATGGGAGTAAATGTAAAATGGCGTCGACAGCCTCCCCGGGAGTGGTGCGTAGAGCCCCCAGGGTGAAGAGACCTGCCATGCGCAGTATTTTGTTTAGTTTGGCAAGAGTAGTCCTCTTTTTTTTGGGCGGGCCAGCAGACTATGACCCCGTACAGGGAAATGGGGCGAATGATAGCAGTATAGAGAAAACGGGTGATATGGGGGTTTAAGCCCCATTTCAGACCGATCGTTTTTCTGCATGTAAAGAGAGCTACTAGAGCTTTCCGTGTTTTGTCTTCTATGCACGCATTCCAATTAAGCTTTCTATCGAGGTATACACCAAGATACTTAGCTTCATCACTTAGTCTTAGGGCTTCCCCTCCTTGGGTGGGGAGTCTAAGTTTGGGAATTTTATACTTATTGGTAAAGAGGACTAGTTCAGTTTTGCTAGGTTTAACCCCTAATATATTGTTCGTGGCCCAGTTGGTTAAGAAACGAAGAGAGTTACTCATCCGGAAACTCACAGAGGGTCTGGGGTGATTCGCACCCACCCTCATCTAGTTTTTATAGTAGTCCATTGACCGCCACGTTCCATAGAAGAAGGAATAGGACGCCACCCTGGGGTGTGCCTCTGGTGATGAATTTGGTTAGGCTGACATTGCCAAGGGAGGCCTCGATGATTCTCTTAGTTAGCAGTTGATCAACGAGGTTAACGGTCAGGTTGTCTACTGGTAAGTTAGTCAGAGCACCAACAATTGGCTCTGGGAGTATGTTGTTAAAAGCCCCCTCGATATTAAGAAAGGCTACTATAGTGAATTCCTTTAGAGAGAGAGATTTTTCAATAATCGCTACAATATCATGGACAGCGGTCTCAGTAGATCTGCCCTTACGATATCCGTGTTAAGCGGGTGAGAAACAGGTTTTAGGGATTCTATCAAAAAGATGCCAGCTGAAAAGTCGTTCGAGCGCTTTAAGAAGAAAGGATGAGAGACTAATGGGCCCAAAGTTTTTAGGGTTGCAGCGGGATGGTTTCCCGGCTTTGGGAATAAAGATGACCCTGCAACGCAGCCAGGATTATTGTGTTTTGTTTGCAAAAAAAAAAAAATAAACCGGAAACTAATTAGGAGTACGCCGGGTAAATACGAATTGGTATGAAAAGCTTTTGCGTTAACCAATCAATCTTATGGAAACTCACACAGAATATATTCGTCAATAATAGAAATATACTGAGTGTCAAGTTCAAGATTAAAATCCGACGACTATATTGTATAGCTATACCAGAAACGATCGGTTTAAAACTGCTCTTCTGTGTTACCAAGCTTTCTTAATAAAAATAACTAGTATCTATCACCTTAAAGATTGCATGCTATTTCTTGTTGTTGTTGCATTTTTTATTTACTCGTATTTTATACTCACTGCAAGAGTATATTGAGTATGTGAAAAGTATGTAACAGGCAGAAGGAGGCGTGGCAGACCCCATAAAGTATATATATTCTTGATCAGCATCACAAGGCGAGTCGATGTAGCCATGTCCATCTGTCTGTCTGTCCGTATGAACAAACAGATTTCGGAGATGGTAAAAGCTACAAGTTTGAATTTAATCAGTATCGACTCGATATTCAGTCAGTCAATACAAGAATTTTTTTTTCTGCCACGCCCCATTCGCCACAATAAGCTAAAAACAAGACACACCTCGTAAAAAATTTATGTTTCAGGCGAATATCTCAGTAACTATGTGACTTAGGAACACCAATTTTGGTATGCAGGTTCCTAGAGACGGCATAAATGCATTGTCATTAAAAATTTCATGCTGCCACGACCCCTTTTCCCACAAGAAATAAAATAATTTTTAAACTTCAATGCCGATTTTAAGGCATTTGATCTTATCATACAGTATTGTTATTTCAAATTCTTTTGAAGACAAAATATATGAAACTATCCTGAAAGTTGCATATAAATCGGACAATAAAGAAAAGAGCTAGACATATAAGAAAGTTAATAATTGAACGCAATGTCAATGCATGTGTGCAAGCGAGACAGAAATATACAAACATGTGAGCGAATGTTTTCGCTGCTTGTGTGGCGGCAGCGCTGCCCGCGAATGCTGGCCGTGCCGACCAATGCATTGGTATATGCATTACATATTCACACATACATATGTATGCATGTGCATGCATAGAATGTCTAACGTTTTTTACTGCAAGTACTATCAGTTGGTTGGAAAAAATGCAGAGAGTATTCTAGGGTCGGGCGTGCTCGACTATACTTCTCTTTCTTGTTTCTACAGGAAATTCCAGTTGGGTGTTTTACTAGAATTCCAGTTGATTTTCTGGTTGGATTTTTGTAGTAACTTCCCCTACCCGTGCAAAAATTTATGAAAAATTACGAAATTTGATAAAAATTTACTCTCATTTATTGTTAAATATCATTTATAATTACAATAGGTTTTAAAAATACGATAAATAACTATATAAAATGATCAATAAATGGGATTACTGGATCCAGGTTCGCTCTCATAGTGTTGGTTTCGTGCCAACGCTCATCTATAGTAGAATACATCTGAAACAGAGATTTAGACTTTAACTATTTTCATATCACTACCAATATAAAAAACTTACTTTTATATCTTGAGAAGATCTGGCAAAATTGTACTATTTTCAGCTCCTATGCTAGCGACGCAATTGCGAACTTGATTTTCACCATCCGTTTCAGACGCTGATATAATAATAAAAAATACATTACTATTAAAAATATTTGTATTTCTCAAAGAAGTACTTTAAGCGAATGTAGTTGACTTACCTTTTTCACAATTTTGACAATCTATTATTCACTCGCGGCACATAACAGAGCAAGGGCTGCAGTCTACAGTCGGTACACGCATTGTCAGCCCTGAGTATTTATCGATGACCGCGATCGTTTCACTTTTCACTTATTATTTGTTTTATGTTAAACTACTTATTAAATTCATAAATCATTTTTAAAATACATAAAACAGTTTTAAAATGTTTGGTAACACCAGAAAAAAATAAAAATAGTGTTGCCGATTTTCGATAGGCAACCTGCCGTGTTTATAGGCAAATGTTATCATGGATTTGTAAAAAATTCCATTATACAATTTTGTATATGTCTTTAATATTTATAAAGAAATTTGAATAATGTTTTAGCTCGCCATCGCGGTCATCGATAAATATTCAGGGCTGACAATGCGTCAATCGACTTTTCGATATGTTTTCATTGAGACTGCAGCCCTTGACTTTTGCATAAGCCGCGAGTGAAGAATATATAGTGAAAAATGTAACAAAAGGTAAGTTTTAGGCAAATAATTAAATAATAAGAGTGTTTCAACTACATTCGCTTAAAGTACTTTTTTGAGAAATACAAATATTTTGAATAATAATGTATTTTTTACTTTTATATCAGCGTCTTCCACTGCTGGTGAAATTAGAGTTCGGCAATTGCGTCGCAAGCACAATCGCACAACTTTGCAGATCTTTTTCAGATTAAATAGTAAGTATTATTATTATTATTATTATTATTATTGGTTATAATATGAAAATAATAAATGTTTAAATCTCTGTTTCAGAATAAAACTTTGAGAGCGAACGTGGATTCAGTAATCCCATTTTATTGTATAATTTAATATACTTTTTAATCGTATTTTTAATACCCATTGTAAATAAATTACATTTATTAATAAATAAAACTAAATTTATACTAATTTCGTAATTTTTCATAAATTTATGCAGGGGGAGGGGGGATTCCTACAGAAATCCAACCAGAAATCCAACTAAAATTCTAGTAAGAAGTCCAACTGGAATTTCCTGTATAGAAAAAACCCAGTGAAAAGTTGGGCTCGCACAAACGAAAGCCGTCACAGCGGAACGGTCATTTGGTTTGGATTAATTTCCTAGTACCGTTCGTGATTACGCCAATGTAAATGCGAATAAGGTTTTTCACAAATAGGGTGTACAACCCTGTGACTTTGTCGCTTGAAAAACGTACGTTTGTCGCGCAAAATTTACTACTGGCAGGTCAATTTAACACAAAAGAATTTCGCTTTTTGAAAAGCAGCACTTTTGAACTCAATAAATACATAAACTTATAAAAAGAATATATATTTTAAATAGTACCCACCGCTGAAAACATAAAAAAAAATTCATACAAATTCTTAAAAGTTTCTATGTGCGTTGCTTGCAACATGTTGTTCAAAGGTAAAATATTCGAGTGTATACTCGAGTAAAACAAGTATAATCAAGCTGGCGGTTCGGATACAAAACGATCGAGTATAAAATTTGTTCGAACAAAACGATCACGAGTAAACACTCGAGTATGACTGAAAATTTTATACTCGTTGCAGGTCTCTGGTTTGTAAGTTTTGGTCATGATGATAGTTAAAATATGAAACTTCTAGAAGGAATTGTTGACTACTATTGCTCAAAAAAAAAGCTGAAAAAAATCTGTAAACCTAGAATTCCCGCTACCCGCTATATTCAAATTTTTTCCTGCAATGCTTATTAAAAAAAGTCAGATCTGACTAGAAAAAAAGATAATATGGCAGCACTGCTTGGAAGTGTAGAGTTGACCTAAATAATTTTAAATAATGGGTGGCGCAACGAACAATTTTAAATTTGGCCGCCACAGGTAGAGATGGTCGATAGTTGTTTGTGTATCGAGTGTTCGTGTCGCATAGTAGTGGTGATTTAGAGGTTCCCCAATTGATGATTGTGGATTGTACGCTCGGTGGGCATTGGTTTAACAACCCCGCTCTGAGGCGAATGAGCTAGCCGTGGTGGCCCCATGAAGAACAAGCCGAGTCGTAAGAATCACTATCTATAGACAATACACTAGACTTGGTGGAAAAGTGATCAATTAAATATTGTTTGGCTTTTTCTATTGTCATGTTGTCAGTCCAATTCACGAACATACGACGCTCCTGGTAGTCAAGCGGCTTCAGTTCTTTCGTCAATTTGATCATGTACGGATGTAGGTCAAGCTCTTTTCAAAAATTCGCCACAACGACGTCACAGAGATTCCAAAAGCTTGGGAACAATGTTTGACAGACTGATTGAGGTCTTACTCAATTGATGCGCTAGCGGCAGCAATTTTCTCGACATTACGGGCACTTTTTTGTCTTGCTGGCACGAAAACATTCAGTTTATTCAATTTTTTACTCTTCGCGCTTCGTGGACTTAATTGGGACCCCAACCTTCGCCTTCCATCTTATACTAGCAGACTCTTGCTTCTGAATCTGCCATCCCTTACTAATCGAAGAAGAGTTCTCGGAGTAATCTTCCTCCATAAATTAATAATCGGTGATATCTGCTCCCCCTTTCTTTTAGAACGCCTTAAATTTAATATTCCCACCAGGACCACTAGGTACTACATCCCTTTAACTCTTCCTACATGCACTACTGACTACGCTTTGCACAATCGTTTTCGGGTATTATGCGCTAATTATAATGAACATTATAGATTGATTGACACATCTCTCTCTCTCTCCCATCTTAAATCTTCTCTTTACAGCCAACTCCGTTATATCTCTGATTTCCAAGGGCAGTAAGAATGGAGTCTCTGCCATTCATTCTTCCCCTTAAATCAGAGATCTTTCGTGTTAGTTTTGGCATATTTTTATTGATCTGGTTGGGTTTTTCTGGGTTTTTCCCAACCCTTGCAACAAATGTTGGATCAATTTTTTTGCTTGTTATTCCCAGATTAATGGTCTAATTATTATCTTTTTTAATTTCAGTTTAATTTAAATTTAAAATTTTTAATAATTATTTTTAATATTGTCTAAATTTAAATTATATATCTATTTACAACGTAATCATACAATTAAATACTCGCGACTGCTTTAGTCTGCGTTAATAAATAAAATAAAAAATAAATAGACTCTCAGTTGTTGAACCGGTAGTACGATTTCGAAAACCATAAATTGGACGAAGCACTCTGAAGAGAAATGTCAAGAGAGCGGGAGAAAATATGGCGTAGTTTGTCCCTATATCTATACTTTTTGGTCTCCCTCTTGAAAAAATATTAATGAAAACATGTCTTGCAAATAAGCTGATCCCTTCCAAACTCGCATAGTATGTGTATGTCATAAATATAACTAACTTTAACAATTTTCTTTTGGAGCGGTCAACTATACCATATAGCTCCCATAGGTCAAACCCATCGAAAATAGAAATTTTTAGATGAGCAGTTGATTTTAACTAACCTCTTTAACTTTGGTCTGGATCGGACAACTATACCCTAACAACTCAGCTGAAAATTGCTTATTTGTGAAAAGTGAGTCACGGCCTTTTACAGTCGGCTCGCTCAACTGTAGACTTTCATACTAATTATAAATAATCTTTCCTCTTTGCTTATCCATTTCCGCATACTTTTGTTTGCCTTTTACATCTCTTTTTACATCTCTAGTCCGGCCTATTCTTGGATGTTGTTCATGTGTCTATGGCACTTAGGAACACCAATTTTGGTATGCAGGTTTCTAGAGACAGCATAAATGCATTGCCATTTACATTTATGGGCTACCACGCCCCCTTTTCTCAATAGAAATAAAACAATTTTCAAACTTGAATATAATTTTTTAAGGCATATGTTCTTATCGTACAGTATTGTAATTTGAAATCCGTTTGGAGACAAACTATATCAAACTATCCTGAAAGTTCCATATAAATCGGGCTATAAACGAAAGAGCTAGACGCGTAACAAGTTTATAATTGAAGACAATGTCAAAACATGCGTGCAAGTGAGACAGAAACATACAAACATATGGACGAACGATTTCGCTGCTTGTGTAGCGGCAGCGCTGCCCGTACCGACCAATGGTATATACATACATATGCACATATGTAAGCATGTACATATGTATGTATGCATGTACATATCTATGTATGCATGTACATATGTATGTATGCATGCGTTCATTTATTATGCACTCTTTTGTAGCATGTGAAATAGTTTTTGCATTTTTACGCTGTTGCTTTAGCTAACATTTTGCTTGTGTAGAATTTATCTTGCCGCTATTATTATACTCTCTGCAAGAGAGAGTATATTGGGTTTGTGAAAAGTATGTAACAGGGAGAAGGAGGCGTGGCAAACCCCATAAAGTGTATATATTCTTGGTCAGCCTCACAAGCCAAGTCGATAAACCCATGTCCGTCTGTCTCTTCGTCTGTCTGTCCGTCCGTATGAACAAACAGAATTCAGAGATGGTAAAAGCTAAAAGTTTGAATTTAGTCAGTATCGACTCGATATTTAGTCAGTCAATACAAGAATCTTTTTTTTTCGATGTCACGCCCCATTCGCCCACAATGAGCAAAAAACTAGACACACCTCGTAAAAAATGGATGTTTTAGGCGAATATCTCAGTAAATATAGCACTTAGGAACACCAATTTTGGTATGCAGGTTCCTAAAGACGGCATAAATGCATTGTCATTAAAAATGTTGAACAGCCACTCTCCCTTTTCCCACAAGAATTAAAATAATTTTCAAACTTCAATGCCAATTTTAAGGCATATGTTCTTATCGTACAGTATTGTAATTTGAAATCCGTTTGGAGACAAAATATATCAAACTATCCTGACAGTTGCATATAAATCGGACAATAAACAAAAGAGCTAGACATCTAACAAAGTTTATAAATAAACGGCATTTCACTGCATGTGTGCAAGCGAGATAGAAACATACAAACATGTGAGCGAACGTTTTCGCTGCTTGCTAGCTGCAGCGCTGCCCGCGAATGCTGGCCGTGCCGAGCAATTGTATATGTATTACATATACACACATACATATGTATGCATGTGTATACATAGAACGTCAAACGTATATGTATGTGCATACATGCAAACTTATGTATTTTTATACTCTCTGCAAGAGAGAGTATATTGGGTTTGTGAAAACTATGTAACAGGCAGAAGGAGGCGTGGCAGACCCCATAAAGTATATATATTCTTGATCAGCATCACAAGCCGAGTCGATGTAGCCATGTCCGTCTGTCTGTCTGTCTGTCTGTCCGTCTGTCTGTCCGTGTGAACAAACAGATTTCAGAGATGGTAAGAGCTACAAGTTTGAATATGGTCTCTATCGACTCGATATTAAGTCAGTCAATACAAGAGTCTTTTTTTTCGATGCCACGCCCACAATGAGCAAAAAACTAGACATACCTCGTAGAAAATTGATATCTTAGGTGAATATCTCAGTAACTATGGCACTTAGGAACACCAATTTTAGTGTCCACGTTCCTAGAGACGGCATAAATGAATTTTTATTAAAAATGTTGGACTGCCACGCCCCCTTTTTCCACAAGAAATAAAATAATTTGCAAACTTCAATGCCGATTTTAAGGCATATTTTATTATCGTACAGTATTGTAATTTCACATTCGTTTGGAGACAAAATATATCAAACTATCCTGACAGTTGCATATAAATCGGACAGTAAACAAAAGAAATAGACGCGTAACAAAGTTTATAATTGAACGCAATGGCAATGCATGTGGGCAAGCGAGACAGAAACATTCAAACATGTGAACGAACGTTTACGCTGCTTGTGTCGCGGTAGCACTGCCCTCGGACGCTGGCCGTGCCGACCAATTGTATATGTATTACATATACACACATACATATGTGCGTGCATACAAATATTGTCAAATGTATATGTATGTACGTGCATACATACAAAGAGATGCTTTTGTTTCAAGTACTATCAATTGATATACCCGAATACCGATTTTACTAAAATGATCGGGAATTAAATGCAGAGAGTATTCTACGGTCGGGCGTGCTCGACTGTACTTTCCTTTCTTGTTTTCAACGTGTTTTACTGCAAGTACTATTAATTGATATACTCGGATGACGATTTTATTAAAATAATCGGGAGTATGATGCAGAGAGTATTCTACGGTCGGGTGTGCTACACTGTATTTTTCTTTCTTGTTTTATTGAATTTGTTGCTATTAAGTTATACAAAAATAACATAAGTGTTTTCACAGCTTGTTTTTTTATACTCTCTGCAAGAGAAAGTATGTTGGGTTTGTGAAAAGTATGTAACAGACATAAGGAGGCGTGGCAGACCCCATAAAGTATATGTCGGATAACTATTATTTTCCATTTCGTTAGCGCAGCGAGTTTCGGTTGGACAGAACGCTGTCGCCCCGCTAAAACGGTACTTCTAAGGCTACAAAAATGCAAACAACCAATCACAGCTCAAGTAGAAGCTGATGCAATATTTCCATAATGATGAAATTATTATTGTTGTGAAATTCCCGAAAACACTTATACACACTCTCAAACACACGCACCGACACGGCCATCCTGACCATTACATGACCTCGTGTATAGAAGAATACCATATCAGATAATATTTCTTAGTTTTATTAAAAACAAAATATTAACAAGACGATTTTAACTTCTGAATTCATAAAATTCATAGTTACAAATTTCATAAAACAATATCACGTATCGTTAAACAATATTACATAACTGTTTTCTTTTTTTTTTTTTTCGAAATTTATAATAATTACTTATTCTTCTGTTTTCAACATTAGAGGTCACTCAATCAAATGCCCCACACGCCATGATCAAAACAGACATTAGTATGTTTTGCACTTGTGCTTGCTTTATGATCTGAGTACCCTGCCATTTTTTTTGGCCCACAGTACTACATATTTTTCTCACCCTTACTGGTGTATTTCGCTTTCTTTAGTGACTTCAGCATTTTCAATACTTTCATTTTCACTTTCTTTAGTGACTTCAACATTTTCAATATTTTCATTTTCACTTTCTTCAGTGACTTCAACATTTTCAATATTTTCATTTTCACTTTCTTTACCTTCTACAATGGTTTTATTATTCTCGACCTCATTATTATAATCATCACACACATTAAGCTCCATAGGCACTTGCCCCTTTGGTATTTTTTTTAAATCTTCATGTGCTTATTTGTACTTTCTTTTACTGGTTAATGACCTTAACATGTACCTGTCACCTTCTAGAACATTTATTATTTCAAAAGGTCCTTTAAATTTTGGACTCAACTTGGTTTGATGTCTTTCTTCGTTTTTAAGTAAAACAAACTCTCCGACCTTGTGTCTAAGTACCTTTGCCTTGTTCTTATCAAATCGTACCTTGTCGTAAGCTGATGTAGCTAAAACATTTTTCTCTGCTTGTGCTCTTACGTTTGACAACTCAACATAATTTTCTATATTACTAGGTGGAAGTAATCCTAATGGGCGTGCTACTTTTCCCAATAACATTTTAAGAGGACTTGCTTTAGTTACTCGATTAGTTGTACAGTTAATGGCTAACTGTACCTCTCCTAACACATCCTGCCAGGACTGAGTTCCAGTTTCAACCGCTGTTAACATGTTTTTCAACGTGCTCATGGTTCGTTCCACTTGGCCGTTAGCTCGACTAGCACCGGTGGCAATCAAATGCAAGTTTTTTTTTCTGATCTGAACAGAATTGGCTAAACTTGGCACCCGTAAAACACCGTCCGTGATCGGCTATTATTCTATTTGGTACTCCAAATAACGATACAGAGGATTGAACAGCCTTTATGCAGCTTTCACTATCTAATTTAAGACTATGACTAAGATAGACATACTTGGTAAACGCGTCTACTTGAACGATTACATACTCCTTCTGGTCACTTTTGCCACTAAGTTTTCCAGTTGTATCGATGTGGATAGTGTGCCAAGGAATATTGACTTTACGAATTGGATGCAATTCAGCTTGTATTTTTCCTGAGGTTGATTTGGACATTTTACAAGTGATACAGTTATCAACAAATTTTCTGACATATTTTGACATATGTTCAAACCAGTAAAAGTCGTAAACTTTATCTAACGTCTTTTCATAACCTAAATGCATTATCGACTCGTGAACTTGGTTTATGACAGACCATCTGAAAGCACGTGGCACTACTGCTAGACAACGTGTTCTACCGTTTCTCTGTATTTTTCGGTAAAGAACTTAGTTCATGCCCTTAGTTCATGGATTTTTGCAATATCTTCAGCAAGAGAAAAATCTTTTAATTTTCTGACAATTTCGGCTATTTCCGAATTTTGACGCTGTTCTGCAATAAGCAAGTTGCTTGAGATCTCTGCCAAGTTAACTCTTTTGCCCTCTCTATATTGAATGTCGAATGTAAAAGATTGCAAGTAAGCCCACCAACGCTGTGCTCTGGGAGTCAGATCTTGTTTATTTCTTGACGCTTTTAGTGAATTGCAATCAGTAAAGACAACAAAGTTCCTACCCAATAAATAATGTCTAAAATGTTTAATAGCGTTTACAACAGCTAAAGTTTCCAACTCGTATGAGTGGTACCTTGATTCTGCAGGGGAAGTAGTTTTGCTATAGTATTCTACTACATGAGGTTTGCTGTTAATTATACCCGTTACTCGTAGAGTAAAAGGGTATATTGTATTCGTTGCAATGTATGTAACAGGGAGAAGGAGACATGGCAGACCCCATAAAGTATATATATTCTTGATCAGCATGACTAGCCGAGTCGATATAGCCATGTCCGTCTGTCCGTCCGTCCGTCTGTCCGTCTGTGTGAACAAAAGGATCTCAGAGACTATAAGAGCTAGAAAGGCCCGAGTGGTCGCAAACGAAAGATAAAATGCCCAAGCAGTACAAGTTTGCTTTTGTTTTTTGACACGCCCACTTTAGGGCGTTCTATGTGCATACAAAGGTAAAAACAGGTAAAAATAGCATGTTTTAGTATATTTTTTTTTTTTTTTTTTTTTTAAATAAGAAAAACATCTTTATTTGACGAAATATAAACTATTAGCTCTCTATTACCAATAAGGCAACTTAATCTAATTGGAATTTGATTTAAATTGGAATCATAATGCTATGGAGATCTAAGGTTAATATATAAGGGAATTACAAACATATATTTTTGGGGAAATTAACACAGATAATGTTTTTAAAGAAATGTTTACGTCAAAACCCGTATCAGCAGGTCATGAGGGTGGTGTCGCTTTAGTCTTCTTCTTATGCGTGTTCTTGCCGATCTTTGGGCTGCAATGCCAAGTCGTCTGGCCAGAATGTTTGGATGAGAGTCGAGTCTGTTGAGGTATTTTTTGGCAGCCTCCTGTATCCTGTTGTTTTAGTATAGAAAACTTTTCTGTTAGCAATGCTATCTAAACCAAATTGACACAGAAAGTACACGTCTAGGGATTACGTATACTGACCAAGTTTGATCCAAATCGGACAACTATATCATATAGCTCCCATAGGGACAATCGGTCAAAAATACGCTCCAAATATGAATTTATATGAATAACTTTTGCATTGGCCAAGCAATCGAAGGGAAACTCACACAGAATATATCTGTCAATAATATAAATATGTTGACCAAGTTTCATTCAAATCGGACGACTATATCGTATAGCTCCCATAGGGACGATCGGTCAAAAATACGCTGTAAATATGATTTTGTATGAAAATTTTCTGCGTTTCTCAAGTCATCTGAATTAAAATCAATAGGATCGATAACCTAAATGATTGTACTATTATTAATATTATTAATAATATATTATATTGTTAATAATATAATTAAACTGAGTAACGGGTATCCTAAAGTCGCGAGGCGACTACAGCATTCTTTCTTGTTTTATGTAATAGAATTGCACCGTAGCCAATACAACTTGCATCTGTATGCAATTCAATTTCATAATTTGGGTTAAAGATAACAAGGACTGGTTTATCAGTGAGTATAGAAATGACGTTCTTCCGTATTTGCTCATGTTCTGTTTTCCAACAAAATTTATCTTTTTCTGAAGTAAAGAAATATAAAGGTTTCATCAGCTGTAAAAATCCCTTAATAAACTGTCTGAAATACGATGCTAACCCAATAAATTGTCTTAGTGATGTAACTGACTGTGGAGGTTTTCTTTGGGTTTGGACGAATTTTACCAGCACTAATATCGTAAACCAAAAATTGGACAGATTACTTTAAGAAGGAACACTTTGTAATGTTAAATGAAAATCCAGCCTCCGTAAGAACATTTAACACAATCTGTAATCTTTCTAGAGCTTCAATTTTTGTGGAAGGAACTATCATTATGTCGTTATATAGACAATGACATACGTGTTTGCTAGATCTCCTAAAGCCTGAATAACTAATCGTTGAAAGTCAGAAGGTATGTTTCGAAGTCCGAATGGCATAGATAAAAATTCGTACTGTCCATCTGGTGTCACAAACGCGGTATACTCAAATCTGCATGTAAGGGAATTTGATAGTATCCGCTAGCCATATCCAAACATGTAAAATAATAAACTCCTTGAAGTCTATTTATTTGATCTTTTATAAGTGGCAACGGGTATCTATCAGCCACAGTATTTGAGTTCAATTATCTATAATTAACACAGAGCCTATCCGAACCATTTCTCTTTTTTACCAATAATATGGGGCTAGCATAAGGTGAACAGCTGGGTCTAATTATGTTGCACTGCAGTAGTACGTCAACTTTATTTCGAACTTATTCTCGTTCACATGGACTCAGTCGATATGGTCTCCGTTGAACAGTTTTTCTTGAATCAATAAGTCTAATTTTCATTTCACCAATTTTAACTTTAGTATAGGAATACCTGTTATAAAAGAATCTGAGTAGTTTGTCAACAGTGACTGCAACTTTATTTTATCTGTCCCCTCAAGTTCAGTATCAATTTTGGCTGACTCATTGCCGGTACATATATTAACTATTTTCTTACAATCTTAAATTGATTTGATGAAACGACAATATCAAAACCCTGATTTAGTATTTCTCGCCCAATAACAATTTCGCTTTGCATTTGATCGTCTGATCGTTCTTTCATCAGTGAGCACTCCGCACCAGAATCGAAGGTTATTTCGAAAACTTGTCCTCTATGGTCCAGATATCCCTTAGGTACTGCAACGCTGCACTGTTCCACTCGTTTATCCCGGTTGAATGTTTTGTTCTTGTCAGCTTCCTTCCTTGTACACTGGGTGGATATGTGACCCAACTCTCCGCACTTGTAGCAGGTTACACTTGATTTCTCACGATGATGAACGTCTTGCCTGCCATGTCGTACCTTGCCATCTGTAAACGGGTTTCGTTGCGTCCTGAGTCGACAATCAATCATTTTATGGCCCAGTTTGCCGCAAAAATGACACTCTATCGATGATTGTTTTTGTCTTTTTGGATAAATGTCAGTTTGTTGCTCCATAGGTCCACCTTTTCTTTTAGCAAAAGTGAACGCCTTCAGTTCGGACTGCAACTCACTTCTGGTTCGAACATTTGATGTGAAGCTTAAACGCTGCAAGCGAGCATCAAATCTTGCAAGCAACGCAAGAGTTACAGACACAGCGATTTCTTCTGTTTCCATTTGGCGCCATTTCGTCGATAGTTCTTTAACCATGCGGCTTGCGTGAACTGCAAGATTCTCGCCGTCAGTCGGTCGACTTGACAACATATTTAGAAACATGGCAGCTGGTGTTTCTATAGTGTCAAAACGCTGTATGAACAGTTCTTTAAACTCAGTCCAGGTGATATCTGCGTAACACACATGAGAAAGCTATTGAGAAGCGCTTCCCTCTAATGCTGTACTTAGGGCCACGACCAACGCACCGTCTTTTAATAAATTTTCTTGTAGAATAATTTCTACTGTAGTACACCACGATGAAGCCTTGGCGCCTGCGATGTCTGGGTTAAATTTCGGCAGTTGCACCAATTTGCTCTGTCCTGCGTCAGATGCCGTTGTTTGTAAAGCCCGCATAAGTTCAATTAGATTTTTATTCTGCAACTCCATGATGGTACGCCATGGTCCATCTAATGTATTAGGTGAAGGGCCATTTCCCACTGCTGATGTCGGATTACTATTATTTTCCATTTCGTTAGCGCAGCGAGTTTCGGTCGCACTCGAGTTTTACCAACGACTGACTCGAGACGCACAATTCTCGTGCGTTTCTTCCACCGAACCACATTCGGCGACGGCGACAGAACGCTGTCGCCCCGCTAAAACGGTACTTCTAAGGCTACAAAAATGCAAACAACCAATCACAGCTCAAGTAGAAGCTGATGCAATATTTCCATAATGATGAAATTATTATTGTTGTGAAATTCCCGAAAACACTTATACACACTCTCAAACACACGCACCGACACGGCCATCCTGACCATTACACGACCTCGTGTAAAGAAGAATACCATATCAGATTATATTTCTTAGTTTTATTAAAAACAAAATATTAACAAGACGATTTTAACTTCTGAATTCATAAAACTCATTGTTACAAATTTCATAAAACAATATCACGTTTCGTTAAACAATATTTTTACATAATTGTTTTTTTATACTCTCTGCAAGAGAGAGTATATTGGGTTTGTGAAAAGTATGTAACAGGCAGTAGGAGGCGTGGCAGACCCCATAAAGTATATATATTCTTGATCAGCATCACAAGCCGAGTCTATATAGCCATGTCCGTCTGTCTGTCTGTCTGTCTGTCCGTATGAACAAACAGATTTCGAAGATGGTAAGAGCTACAAGTTTGAATTTGGTCAGTATCGACTCGATATTAAGTCAGTCAGTACAAGAATCTTTTTTTTTTCGATGCCACGCCCCATTCGCCCACAATGAGCAAAAAACTAGACATGCCTCGTAGAAAATTGATGTTTTGGGCGAATATCTCAGTAACTGTGGCACTTAGAAACACCAATTTTGGTATGCAGGTTCCTTGAGACGGCATAAATGCATTGTCATTAAAAAGTTGAACAGCCACTCCACACAAGAAATAAAGAAATAAAATAGTTTTCAAACTTTAATGCCGATTTTAAGGCATATGTTCTTATCGTACAGTATTGTAATTTCAAATTCGTTTGGAGACAAAATATATCAAACTATCCGGAAAGTTGCATATAAATCTGACAATAAACAGAAGAGCTAGACGCGTATCAAAGTTAATAATTAGACGCCATGTCACTGCATGTGTGCAAGCGAGATAGAAACATACAAACATGTGAACGAACGTTTTCGCTGCTTGCATAGCGGCAGCGCTGCCCGCGAATGCTGGCCGTGCCGACCAATTGTATATGTATTACATATACCCACATACATATGTATGTGCTTACATATAATGACAAATGTATCTGTATGTGCATACACACAAACAAATATTTTTGTTTCAGCGTTCTTTAGTGCAAGTACTATCTAGTGATATACTCAGATACCGATTTTATTCAAATGATCGGGAATAAAATGCAGAGAGTATTCTACGGTCGGGCGTGCTCGACTGTACTTTTCTTTTAGAGTACGGGGTCTTACTACATGTTCGTCGGCACTTTGGGCGGTTATTTTCTGATTTCCAACGTGTCATTTAACGTTCGGGGTCGATTGCTTTTAACATTTCTGAGTATATCGAAAATTTACAATAGTTTTAAAAAACAGAATGCATCTCCAGAAGATGAGCCGTTTCTTATGCTTTTCTTTCTGTCTGAAAGCTAAGCAATTTCAACTCGTGTGTTTCATAACTGAACCAAAACAATCGGGCCTTGAAAATTCATTTCTTAAAGCGTGGAAATGGTGCCTTTAGCGATGCGATTATTTGAACAATTAATCGATTGAAGTTTCGATTAACCGATGCAATTAAATCGTTTATTAAATCAGAATAATCGATTATTATCTATCATATGAATAATAATGGCATCATTACACATAATTCGTTCTGATCGGACTATTAATATTACGAAGGCTGCTATTTACGAGCTACTTCCGGAAAGTAAATGTACTGTAGGCTTCAAAGAAAATATGTTATAACAAAAATATATATGGCTACACTTATACATATTTTAGTTATTTTCGACATAGTCAGTATTCCTTTCGATGCAAGTGGAAAACCGCGAGATCAACTATTTTTTCTTGCCTCGGGAAAGTCTTCTGCTAGCCGTTTCGCCTACTTCTTCACCTCATCCTTTAACTCCTCATCCGTTAAACACTTGTTTTCGTCCATGTACACCTTCAGAGAAGTGTCTGTTTAATGACCCACCTCGCAAACGATCTCCGGTGTTCGAGGGTTTCTGTGATTGTTTTATGTATCAGGGATCTGAACATTTTAGAAAACAATGCAGAAAATTAATCTAGGGTTTATTTGCGATCGTTTCGGACCGCAATTTATTTTTACACAATTCATCAGTCAATATTAAAGGTCTTCCGTTTCTATGGTCCTGACACCCGGAAGTATAATCATTTTTAAAGTAGCGACGCTACTCTTGCACTGTGGTACGGTGCGAAGCTGCATCAACGTAAGCTGTTTACACCTCATAAAAAATTAAATGAAGCTTTTCCCTTCACAAACGATCGCCATTTTTCGCGATAGATGCTACTGCGTCAAGAGCTTTTAACACACTAATCTCGAATTGATCTTGTTTTGAAGAAGGATAAGGCTACGCTCCAGTGTTGACAAAATGTCGCAAAATGATTCCCTACAGCTGTGAGAGTATCAGTACACTTACTTTCTGGACATGCCTCGAATATTTCGGGAATTGGCAATACTAATGTCAACGCTGTTCTAACATTTGTCATTTTTTTTACTACGTTTTTATGTACAATTTTTGTGCTGTTTTCGATAAGTTAAAAACATTATCTTAAAAATTTAAGCTGATAGTTCAAGGTCGACATGTGACGTATCGTAAGATAGAGGCATCCTTGCACATTAGTTCCACATCAATACATTTCATTTTGCATTAACACCCAGTTGTAAAAAAGGTTTCTTCTCGTTGGATACACTGCAATTTATCAATCGCTCAAAAAAACAGGCTCGCGTCGATTGAATTAAGGAAATGCTTTAAAAGTTTGACAGGGGTGCTTTAAAAGACGGTTATAAAATCGTGGCAGGTGATAATTCATGGATATATGCGTATAAGCCCGAAACTAAACAGCAATCAATCGTATGGGTGTTCCAAGATGAGCCAAATAAAACAAAAGTTGTTTGGGCACAAAACACTGCGAAGCAAATGTTCGCCTGTTTCTTTGGGAAAATGAATCATATGGCCACTAATCCGCAAGAGAAATGTAGGACTGTCAATTCTGAGTGGTACAAGAACATTTGTTTGGCGGATGTCTTCGGAGAAATTCGCAAAACCAAATGCCGAAGACGAATCAATCGACGACAATGCGAGTTTGGCAAACTTCGAATTGATAGCTCATCCGCCATTCAGTCCTAACTTGGCTCCCAATGACTCCTTTTTATTTCCCCACATCAAAAAAATTGCCTGTCAACGATTTACGAGCGTAGTTAAAGAGGCAGTTGAAGAGTTCAAAAACTATATTTTGGAGTTGTCTGAAATTAAATGGGCGACAAAGCGAACCGAACGAAACAAGTGAGAACGACAAACGAAACGAGTAAATCCGGTACTTCTTTGGTAATTCCAAGAACTCGCGAGTATGTATTGATAGAATTGTGTACGCTTAGATTTCGGTTTCTATTATTCTATTATTTTTCTCGGTCAGTTGCATAGTGTAGATCATTTACTTAATCATAATATGGACTATACGGAAAATTTAAAAAATAATTCGAAAAATGCAAAATTGAGTCGAAGAATATTCAAATTTTATTAAATATTTGGTTAACTTTTCGGTATGCCAAAAACAAACAAAATATTCGATCGGTATACAAGGTCGCAAATTAAAGATAAAATGCCCAAGCAGTAAACTTTATGCCAATCTATGTTCATGCAGGGGTAAAACAGGTAAAAATATCATGTTATAGATATGCTATCTGAACCAAATTTGTACAGGAAGTACATGTCAGGGGAATGCATGTACTGACTACGTTAGATCCAAATCGGGCAACTATATCTAAAGCTCATTAAAAAGGGTAAAAGGTAAGGTAGACGTTTCCGACCCCAAAAAGTATATTTACATATTTTTGATCATGACCGATAGAAACAATCGGTTGAAAAATTATTTTCTTTGAGCTTTATTAACCAAACTGAGCAGATATACATATCTGTAGCACCAAATCTCATGTGCAAAATAAAGATCGGACCACTATTTCATATAGCTGCTATAGAAACGATCGGTTTAAAATGCTATAAATGATTGGTATGAAAATTTTCATGATCTATTAAGCGATTTAAAGAAAATTTACTCAACACACATTTGCTATCATTCCCATCTCCTGACCAAAGTTTATTCAGATTGTACTACTTGTCATATAGCTCTCATAAAAACAATCGGTTGAAAATGCTTTTTTTCGCACACTGGGGCAGCGGTCCGAAAAGCGTGCCAAAAATCATTTTTGTGATGATATCGTTCGACAAAAAGAAAAATTGGGTTTGGTTAAGAGATGATCACAGGTGATAGGTCCAAAATATTTTTGAAATCGGTTGAAAATTGTGGAAGCTAGAGCCCCTCAAAGCTGACATATTTTCTGAAATGTGACAAAATGCATACATTTTTGTCGCAATGTACCAACTTTAAATTTGAATTTTGGGCGAACTAATCGATCAATCATAATGTTCTTATTTTTAAATTTAAAGTATATTAATTCAAAATAAAATGTAGTATATTCCAAAAAAGATTAAAAAATAGATTCTTTTTGGGCTATTTTTTAACATAAGTTGGACA
This sequence comes from Drosophila cardini, assembly GCA_018903735.1. Classification (NCBI taxonomy): domain Eukaryota; kingdom Metazoa; phylum Arthropoda; class Insecta; order Diptera; family Drosophilidae; genus Drosophila; species Drosophila cardini. The sequence goes on from JAEIGM010000331.1 coordinate 20,872, forward strand.
TAACTTCTAAAGTTCATCCAAGGTAAAAGTAAAACTGTATACATATGATAGAAGGAACCTATATTATGTATATATAGTTTCCTTTGCCCGTACTTGCCTGTTTAGAAACAAGAGTCATAAAACTAACGCGATCTCGCGGTAAAAATGAGTAGCTTAGGTATGAAAGAAGAAGAGCGAAATATGGTAATTTCCGTCATGTGTGTTTGACTAAAATAATTTCGTAACATCATTTTGTAAATTATACCAGACATAGTAACCCTTAACAAATGTTATTTTGTAAGCACTTTATCCATCCTTAGTCATTTTCCCAAAAGAGATCTGAGTAAATTGTGCTTTTAAGTAAACAAAAAAGAATTTCAATTTGGATGATTGCATGAGGAAGGAACACCACTAAGAGTATGGGATTTCTCAGCTGCATTGTGAAATGAAGTACACAGAGTTTATTTTAAAAACAGGCGATTTCTCCTGAAACGAAAACGCATCTCGTCCATTGTATTGATTATAGACGTGCGATTCCAAGAGAATTTGGAAGAAAATAGTTGCAGCTCTGATAAGTTAGCACTATTAGATATGCTTATGTTGATTTGATGGTTATTTAAAAAAATAGCCATTACTCAATGTTATTAGCAAAAATGCATTAAAGAAATTCCTTACTTGACTTTGATTTTCTTCTTCCACTCCGCTTTTAAAGGGGTGAGGTATCAATAGTTTTCAAGCTCTTTTTTTGGATTGGGCAAAATCGGGAAAGCAAATTCGTAAGCTCAATTTAGAGTAATGCTTACTCAATGAAGTGTATATATTCTTCTCATTATCTTATATTAAGTTTAAGAGTTCCATTCCAGAAAAAATGTACGATTTACATAAAAAGAAAGTAGACTTTGCTAGCAAGCAAGCAGCATCATCAAATCCACCCATTTTAAAGGGATACTGAAAAGAATAGTTACAGTTCAAAAAAAAATATGTCTATTAAGTATTATAATAAATGTAAAGGTATGTTTTAAAGAAAAGTGACAACAAAAAGCAATAAAGAAATATAACCTCAAAATAATATAACCAAAAATGTTGGTATCAACATTGAGTAAATTTGTTCAGAAATTTTTCTGAAACATATTAAAATGTGGTATCAATATAAAAGTAAGATTGAAAACAATAGTTTGTGATAAAAAATTGTATTTTTATTTTATATGTCTTATATGAGCATTAAAGAAACTTTGACCTTCAATTTCAAGCACCCTGTTGACCGAACACACTGTTCAAACATTCATAGCTTAATAAGTTTTCTATTGAGTGCTTTTTAAATTTTTAAAATAGCTTTATCGGTTCAAACAAGTAAGAAAGGCTACAGTCGAGCGAGCCGACTGTAAAAGACCCCGTACTCACAGAAGTGCGCATTTTCCATTCGAAAAACAAGAAAAACGGAGTGATTCACATTTTGTATACATACATTTTTATATACAAATGTATGTAAATATATACACAATTAAATGCACAATTTCCTTACTTGGCTTATTTTAAAAATATTCCGTGTTTTACAATTTGAAATTAAATTTAAATTTAATTTTAAATTTGAATTGAAATAAAAAAAAAATAATCAAAATAATTCACTGACGGGATTCGAACCTCGGACTCCACACACACGCGTCAGTGCACTAACAGCTGCACCACGCCCCTCTCTTGAAAGTGCTCGACTATCTGCATTTACATGTAATATTTTTTTGTTATATAACAAAAAATAATAAAATGTCCCTGACGGCGCTCGAACCCATGATCCCGGGTTCACATATAAGTGCGAAGAATTAGATCAGGCATCTTTACTACTTAGATCACACTCCGCATTGAAGTTTATGTAAATAATTAAAATTTAAAAAGTAAACAAATAGCATTTGTCACTGACTGGATTCGAACCCGGGACCCCGGGCTAACCAACACGTACGAAGCGCGCATCTCTACTACCTAGACCACGCTCCTTATTAGACCCCGTACTCTAAAAAAGAGTATAGGGGTCTATTAAGTTTGTCTGAAGCGAAATGTGCGTAACAGGCAGAAGGAGGCTTTTCCGACCCCATAAAGTATATATATTCTTGATCAGCATCAACAGCCGAGACGATATAGCGATGTCCGTCTGTCCGTCTGTCTGTCTGTCCGTCTGTCCGTCTGTCCGTCCGTCTGTATGATCACCTAGATCTTTTAAACTACAAGAGCTAGAGCCACCAAATTTGGAATGAAAGTCCGTCTGCTTCGCGAGCAGATCAAGTTTATTTCAAATCTTTGCCACGCCCCTTACCACCCCCGCAAATTGTGAAAAACTATTTTCACATCACCATAACTTGAAAACGACTAGAGCTAGGAAGACCAAAGTCACACATTATGTGTATGGTACCTATCTAACTATCCTCACTAAATTTAGTCCGGATCGGACAACTATAGCCTATAGCTCCCATAGGACAAATCGGCCGAAAATTCGTGATTTGTATGGAGGCATGAAGTTTTAGTAGAGCGACTGTAACCAAACTAACACATGTGTATGGTACCATTATAACTATCCTCACCAAGTTTGGTCCGGATCGGACAACTATAGCCTATAGCTCCCATAGGACAAATCGGTCGAAAATGGGTGATTTGTATGGAGACATGAAGTTTTAGTTGAGCGATTGCAACCAAACGAACACATTATGTGTATGGTACCATTATAACCATCCTCACCAAGTTTGGTCCGGATCGGACAACTATAGCCTATAGCTCCCATACGACAAATCGTTCGAAAACTACTTATTTGTATGGTAAAACGCGCACTAGAATGAGTACGGGGTCTTTTACAGTCGGCTCGCTCGACTGTAGCCTTTCTTACTTGTTGAAGTTGCAGTAGCTAAACGTAGAGTAAAATCTTTTATAATAATTGTTTAGTTAACACACTGCACTGCTTGCTGCAGTTTGTGTTCTTCTTCTATTGCAAGCAGTGTAAACAAACAATTTATTCATAAAACTCAGCATTTTTGATTAATTTATTTTATATGTTGTGGTTGTCCGATTTGGACCAAATTTGGTGAGGATACTTTTAATAATTATTCACACATTCTCTGTAAGTTTGGTTGCGATCGCTCAACTAACATTACGTGTCTTCATACAAATTTTTTATTTTTGACCGATTTGTCCTATGGGAGCTATAGGCTATAGTTGTCCGATCCAGATCAAACTTGGTGAGGATAGTTATATTGGTACCATACACAAAATGTGTGATTTTGGTCTCTGTAGCTCTAGTAGTTTTCAAGTTATGGTGATGTGAAAATTGTTTTTTGCAATTTGCGGGGGCGGTAAGGGGCGTGGCAAAGATTTGAAATAAACTTGATCTGCTCGCGAAGCAGACGGACTTTCATTCCAAATTTGGTGGTTCTAGCTCTTGTAGTTTAAAAGATCTAGGTGATCATACAGACGGACGGACAGACGGACAAACGGACATTGCTATATCGTCTCGGCACCATACACATAATGGGTGAGTTAAGTCCGGGCAGCTTAAGTCGTTTGAAACTTATGGTAATGTGAGAATAGTTTTTCACAATTTGTGGGGGCGGTAGCGGGTGTGGCAAAAATTAAAAAAAAAAACAAGAAAGAATGCTATAGTCGCCTCGCGACTTTAGGATACCCGTTACTCAGTTTAATTATATTATTAACAATATAATATATTATTAATAATATTAATAATAGTACAATCGTTTAGGTAATCGACAATATTGATTTTAATTCAGATGACTTGAGAAACGCAGAAAATTTTCATACAAATTCATATTTACAGCGTATTTTTGACCGATCGTCCCTATGGGAGCTATACGATATAGTCGTCCGATTTGAATAAAACTTAGTCAACATATTTATATTATTGACAGATATATTCTGTGTAAGTTTCACTTCGATTGATTGGTCAACGCAAAAGTTATTCATATAAATTCATATTTAGAGCGTATTTTTGACCGATTGTCCCTATGGGAGCTATACGATATAGTCGTCCGATTTGGATGAAACTTAGTCAATATGTTTATATTATTGAAAGATATATTCTGTGTCAGTTTCACTTCGATTGATTGGTCAACGCAAAAGTTATTCATATAAATTCATATTTGGAGCGTATTTTTTACCGATTGTCCCTATGGGAGCTATACGATATAGTTGTCCGATTTGGATCAAACTTGGTCAGTATATGTACTCCCTAGACGTGTACTTTATGTGTCAATTTGGTTTATATAGCATTGCTAACAAAACAGTTTTCTATACTAAAACATGCTATTTTTACCTGTTTTTACCTTTGTATGCACATAGAACGCCCTAAAGTGGGCGTGTCAAAAACCAAAAGCAAACTTGTACTGCTTGGGCATTTTATCTTTCGTTTGCGACCACTCGGGCCTTTCTAGCTCTTATAGTCTCTGAGATCCTTTTGTTCACACAGACGGACAGACGGACAGACGGACAGACGGACAGACGGACATGGCTATATCGACTCGGCTACTCATGCTGATCAAGAATATATATACTTTATGGGGTCTGCCATGTCTCCTTCTCCCTGTTACATACATTGCAACGAATACAATATACCCTTTTACTCTACGAGTAACGGGTATAAAAACTTGATCTGCCTGACATATAGACAGCCTTTAATTCAAGATTTGGTGTCTCTAGTTCTTATGGTGCCTTAAATCCAGGTGGTTATACGGACGGACGGACGGACGGATAGACAGACGGACATCGCTATGTCGACTCGACTGTTGATGCTGATCAAAAATATAAATACATTACGTGGTCGGCCACGCCTCCTTTAATGCGTTACAAAATTAATGACAATATACCCTCTGCAAGGGTAAAAATGTGAAATCAGATTTATTTGGTAAGTAGTTTTAGTTAATCCAATCAAAGCAATAAATTATGTTAGTTATCATAATTGATCGATAGTTGTAATTTAAGATGGTAAGTGGGATTCAAAGGCTGAAAATATATAAATATAAGTATAATAACACAAAAGTTTTTCATACTAAGTATTTCCAATCCGACTCCTATATATAATATTGGTCCGTGACCACTATACTAAATGGTAGTGAATTAATATTGCGTGAATTTGTGTGAAATCGCTTAATAGAAACTGAAATTTTTCATGCTTAGTATTTTCGCCCGATTCTGCCTATGTAATATTGTGGTCCGATCTGGATGAAATTGGTTTGCACATGGGATTTGATACTAAACGAATATCGAGTGAATTAGGTTGATATTGATATGACTGTAACGCATGATCTGCGTGCAGACAGAATACACATATGTACCAATTTTCATCAATATAGCTTTAAAATTGGGTGACTAGTTCGCCTAGAAACAGGCGGGCATGGCTGTACGTATTGATTCGGCTGTTGATGCTGATAAAAACTATGTCTACTTTATGGGGTCGGCCACTCTTCTTTCAATGCGTTACTAACTGCGTGAGAAAAACATAACACCCTCTGCAAGGGGATACAAATTAAATTTTTTTTTACTAATTTTGAAACCCACTTAACCCCTTTTATAACTAGTTAATTCGGAATGGTGTCAGATATATCTGATGCGCATGTCGATTCGTAGAAGTAAGGTTTACCTACCTGAACCTTTTCGAGGATTTTTGGCGCTCCCTGAATTTGATGTCCCTCAAAGGTCATAAAGGAGTCTGTTGCCTGTAAATATATAAACAAGCATTTCTAATCAATCGATTACCTCTAATGAAAAATAGTAAATACAACAAGAAAAGTACAGTCGACCGTATAATACTCTCTGCACTTTATTCGTGATTATATAGCTGTATTATTAAAATCAGTATTGGGGTATTACAATGGATATTACTTGCAGTAAAACACTTTTAAACAAAACATCTGTTTGTATGTAGGCACATACTTATACACTTGACAATTTATGTATGCACATAAATATGTAATACTGCAGTGGTTGACACGGCCAGCGTCAGCGGGCAGAGCTGCCGCGTCACAAGCAGCGTAAATGTTCCTTCACATTTTTGTATGCTTCTGTCTCGCTTGCACACATTGCGTTCAATTAAAAACTTTGTTTCTTTTCTAGCTCTTTTGTTAATAGTCCGATTGAAATGCAACTTTCAGAATAGTTTCATATAAGTATATTGTCTCCAAACGAATTTCAAATTACAAGAAATGCTATAGAAACGGCCTGAAAATATTAAATTTGTTTTATTTATTTTAGGAAAAAGAGTCGTGGCAGCTCAAACATTTTAATGACATTGCATTTTGGCTATCTCTACAAAAGTGCCAACCAAAATTGGTATTCCTAAGTGCCATAGTTGCTGGGCTATTCGCTGAAAACATAGATTTTTTTCGAGGTGTGTCTAGTTTTTTGCTCATTGATGGCAAATGGGGAGTGGCATTGAAAATAAAAAAGATTCTTGCATTGACTGACTTAATACCGAGTCGATACTGACTAAATTCAAACTTGTATCTCTTACCATCGCTGAGATCTGTTTGTTCATACGGACAAACTGACTCGGTTTGTGATGCTGATCAAGAATATATATAATTTATGGAATCGGCCACGTCTCCTTCTGCCTGTTACATACTCTTCACAAACCCAGAGAGCATTAAAACACAGATCAATGACAGATTGAATACACAATGTATGTATCAGAAATATACTACTTAAACTAAATTTACACAGATTAAATGAATTGAATTTTGTTCAAACTAGACGACAGTCATGGTGATGCGATTGGCACAAAAAAGTATCAAATTTAATGTATATTTTTATTACAAAACCAGCAATACACTCTCAGCTTCGCTTGCGTTACAGTTTAATAAAAATGATCATTATAGACAATTTTGAAAATTTCAAGAAAATGATTAAACTTAAAACAAAAACACTAAAAATTATATTTCATTTCCACATCAGCACTGAGGTAGAAAATTCGCCGCAATAAAGCCGTAATATATTGTGTGTTGTTTTGTTGCATCAATTCCAGTTTTCAATGTGTAAATTTGTGTTTTGTTTGTTCATACGAAAGCCGCGCTTGATATTGATATCGATAGGTAAGCTATTGAATTTAGCATTCACTAACAACAAAACCGTCGAGCGAGTCGACTGTTAAAGACCCCGTACTCATGCTAGGGCACATTATATCATTCAAATAAGTAAGTTTAGACCGATTTGTCCTATGGGAGCTATAGGATAATGTTTTCCGATTCAAATCAAACTTGATAACAATCGTCATATACACATTATATGTGAGTTTAGTTGCGATAGCTCAACTGACACTACATGTCTTCATACAAATGTTCTATTTTCGACCAGTTTGACCTATGGGAGCTATAGCCTATAGCTGTTCGGATCAAACTTGGTAAGGAAAGTTATATTGGTACCGTACACACAATGTGTGAATTTGGTCACGATAACTCTAGTCGTTTCCAAGTTTTGGCTTTATGTAGGGGGCGTGGATACAATTGGAAATAAACTTGATTTGCCTACACTACAGACGGACTTTAATTCCTAAATTGGTGGCTCTAGCTATCTAGTCCTTGAGATTTAGATTTTCATACAGACGGACGGACAGACAGACAGACGGGCATTGCTATATCTACTCGGCTGTTGATCCTGTTCTAGAATATATTTACTTTATGAGGTCGGGTACGCCCCCTTCTACTGTTACGCACATTTCGCTTCTGGAAACCTAATAGACTCCTGTATTCTTTTTGAAAATACAATACAAAAGTGTCACAATAAATTTTGTGTTGCCTGTAGTAATAAAGCCAATTTGCTTTATATCGTTCATGAACAATCGAGTAGAGTCAAATCAATATTCGAAGAAGTAAACACCGAACTAAAAGTAACGGATTAAAATGAAGTAAGAGTAAAGCATATTCTCTGTTTATTAAGTGATCAAGATGAGATGCAATATATAAAACAAGCTCACATCCTGTCTACTAAATCTTAAGGGTTTTTCTATTAAAGCCATCAAATTGATTTTTCACCTATTTATTAATAAGGTGTATTAAATAGTTCACATTATTTACCTGTAATTCCTATGACAGTTGTATGATAAAATAGTCTGATCCTAACGAATGCTGGTCAGTTGGTGCAAAATGATAACTTACATGTTCACTGTAAATTTAGTTAAGATAGCTTTAAAACCAACAATATTTCGAAAACTAATTAAAATTTAGCCTTAAATTTTTCACTTGTTTCTAATTCAGGTGTAATAAAAAATGTTTCAATCGTAACAAAATTTGGTTAAACTGTGAAAATTGTTACCTTGCATGTACTCTGTGAGTTTGATAAAGATATCTTTAGAAATAAAAATTTTTTCAAACTAAGTTCACATTATTCAGCTGTAATTTCTATGACAGGAGTATGAGAAAATAGTCTATACTTCACGAAGGTTGGTCAGTTAGTACAAAACGATAATTAACATGTTCCCTGTAAATTTGGTTAAGATAGCTTCAAAAATAACAAACTTTCTCATACTAATTAAAATTTGACCTTTGACATCGAATTTAACACCCTTCCAATCAAAATTTTTAAAGCCGCCGCCTTTTACCAGTATAATTTAATAAATATATTTTTTTAAAATTAAAATTTCTTTCTCACTACCCTTGGTGTTTTTTTATAGGGTAAGGTGAGTGGAAAAGAAAAAAACTTTTTAAATATAGGTTATTTTTTTTTTTAGTAAAAAAAAAACAAAAAAAAATATTTATGGAAATAATAAATTTTTTTTTTTTTTTGCTTACTTTTTTTTTTTTTTTCATTTTATTGTTATATTGTATTTTACTTTTTTTTTTTTTTCTTTCTATATAGGCCGCCCGCCCCAAAAAATTATTTTTTTTTTTTATTTTTTTATTACAAGTACTATCAATTATTATTCCCTAAAAACCCCTTTTTATAATTATTTTATAATATAAAATTATTTTAATATAATAAAAAAAAATAATAATTAAAAAAAAAAAAAAAAAAAAAAAAAATATATTAATATTAAAATTAATTATTTAAAAAATTTTTTAAGGGGGGGGGGAGCGAAAAAAAAACAAAAAAAAAAAAAAATAAAAAATTAACAATCAAACAAACAAAAAAACTAACAAAAAAAAAAATACAAAATAAAAACTTATAAAAATTAGTGGCAGGGGGGGCAGAAACAAAAGAAAGAAAGCCGGCACGCCCTTTTTTGTTTTATAAAAATCCCCTTCCTTTTTAGGGAAAACCCAAAAAAAAAAAAGGAATAAAAACAAAATGGGGTCAATGGATGTCTATTTTAACCTCTGCTAGTCTTTGGATATCTCATCCGGCTAACAAGCGCAAAGTCCTCGAAATTTGGGTTGTTCGCTGGTGGCCTCCAGCAAGGTCGTCGTTACCTCGACGTCGACTTCTCCAAATCAGTTGGTTAAACAACCAGACTTCCAAGCATCCCAAGGCAATTAATCGACTCAGCGCAACGCTCAACATTGTCGACAGCTCCCTTAAAGTCCACACAAATATAAATCTATCGCTTGACTGACGGTAAAGCTGCTTTTTACGTGTCTGCAGACGTCCAAGACGGGCTTTCCAGGCCGAAAGCCGAAGGGCCAATTATTTCCTTTAGGAAGCACCTCCTTTATCCGACTTACCATAATTCCGTGGCCGTTTGCGGACCGCCACTACTTGAAGTCACTTCTACTCAAGTAGAAAGTATCCCTCTGAAACACAACGGGAACACATTGCTCTTCTTACGACCAAGCATCCTATCGCACACTGACTGTAATCCGAAGCATAGCGCAGACACGGTGTATTCCGTATGTCCTTCAAGGAAAGTCGCTCCAAAGCTTCCTTTATCGCCTCTAAGTCAAACATTTACAAATTAGCATCCAGGAAGTTATAGGATATAGTTGTCCAATCCGGCCCATTTTTGGAAACATTACTTTTAGTGATAATACACATATAAGGTGGAAATTGTTGCACGCTTCAGTTGTTTTTAAGTTATTCTGGTAATAACAAGAAAGAAAAGTACAGCTGAGCACGCCCCACCGTATAATATTCGCTACATTTTATTCCCGATTATCATTATATTATTAAAATCGGAGTTGGGGTATAGCAATGGATAATACTTTGAAACACATATATACATCTGACATATATATATATATATGTCAGATTACTACTATTTTCCACTTCGTTAGCGCAGCGAGTTATGGTCGCACTCGAGTTTTAACAACGACTGACTCGAGACGCACAATTCTTGTGCGTGTCTTCTACTGAACCACACTCGGCCCGCTAAAACTGTACTTCTAAGGCTACAAAATGCAAACAACCAATCACAGCTCAAGTAGAAGCTGATGCAATATTTCCATAATGATGAAATTATTATTGTTGTGAAATTCCCGAAAACACTTATAAGTTAACTGTGAGCTCCCAGCGACCCCAAAATCGAAAGAGTATTCTCACAATGTTGGGGTCGCAGCGACTGAATCAGCAGTTACGCCAGTCAGCAAGAATGTCCAAAACTCGGGTGTCAAGTGCGGCTACGCCACCGATCAGCGGAGTAAAGTCAGCGCCCCGCAACATTCTTGCATAACATCCGCCGAGTAACATAACACTCTGCACAAGGCGCTAACGCTGCACTTTGCCGGTGCGGCCGCCAACAACAGCGGCGCCAGCGACACCGCGGCCAGCGACAATGTGGCTAACGACAGCGACAGCGCTGCCAACGGCAGCGGCGGCGTCGCCAATGACCATAGCTTAGTTATTAAGAATTTATGCTTTGTAGATTTAGTTTGTAATCATTCATATTGAACGGCGGACGCCTTTAATAAATATACTTTGCAAATCTCACCGGTACTCGTGGTCTTAATCAATTCGAAACGAGTGACTACATCTAAATAATAACTGGCGCCCAACTACGGATCTCCGATCACCCAAGTGGCAAACACAGAACAGAACTAAAAGAAATTGCAAGTGAAGAGCAAAGAAACAGCGGCTGGCTGTCCAAAACTAACAAAAAATAACAAATCCAAGTTCACCAGATCCGCAGGAGCTCTCTGGGCAGCGGTGACGAAAAACATAAGGAGGATCCCAAGGAAAGGAACAAATCCGAGGACAACTACCAGGACGGACAAAAATAGTATCATGTAAGTGAGTTTCTTCTAGGGAAAGACCAAAAGATCAGATTAAAACAAAAAAAAAAAGAGAAAAGATAGATAAAATTAAACGAATTGCGTGTGTAAAGTTTGTTTTATAGTCTCCGCTCGCGTTGCATGTTTAATTGTGTCTCTACTCGCGTTATGCCCCGTGGCGACTAATAGTGTGTCAACTTATGAGTTATAGAAGAAATAGTAACGACAGTGACGACAGTGTACTTTCCGCTCTGCTCCAAAAATTCGGTCGAGCGCAGGCTATTAGTACAGACATGGACGAGGACCAGTTACGAGCACTTATCCAGACTGCTTTGTCAGTCCAGGCAGCAGAATATGTTAGGAGAGAGGCAGACCTCAAAACCGAATTCAAACGGCAAATTGACGAACTGTCAGGGCGTATAAATAGAGCAACTATTTCTGTACCAGTGATAAAGGTGTACGAGGACGCATAAATCATTCCGGGTATTCGCTGTGATGAGCCTTTAGACGCGATGAAAAGTTTGCCGGAATTCACCGGCTCCCTAGACGCCTATGTCGCTTGGCGACAAGCAGCGCACGATTCATACAAGATATTCAAAAACTATGACGGGAGCTCACGACACTACCAAGCCATGGTCATTCTAAGGAATAAGATAAGGGGCTCGGCCGATGCCGTTCTCGCGTCATTCAATACAGCACTCAACTTCGAGGCTATCATCGCGCGACTTGATTTTACCTACGCGGATAAGAAACCCATTCACATTATAGAGCAGGAAATGGGTACCCTTAGACAGGGCAGCATGTCCACTCTAGAGTACTACGATGAGGTCGAGAAAAAACTCACCTTACTAACTAACAAAACGAACATGACGTACGACCATAATCTGGCCAGGGGGATGTGCGAGAAGTTTAGAGGCGATGCCTTAAGAGTCTTTATCTCCGGACTAAGACGCAACTTGACGGACGTGTTGTTTGCAGCGCACCCGCCTGATTTGCCATCCGCTTTGGCTTTGGCTCAGGAGGTGGAGGCAAACCAAGATCGGTACAACTTTGCCACAAACTTCGCCAGAGGATTAGAAGAAAGGTCTAATAGAGGCGAAATGAGGAATCAAAGTCGTCAGAATCCCAACCAGCAAGAGCAGAGACCTAACGCTCAAGCTGGACAAGGGAAGAGCCCCGCCTTTAAGAAGCAAAGGGGTCAGAGAAACGCTGAGGCTGCTCAGGTTGCGGCCACTACTAATAATAACAGATCAGAACCAATGTACGTTGATCCATCAATGTCAAAATATAGGCAGCAGACCGCCTATCAGAAATCTCAGGAGTCCGCAAGAGTTAACCCACAACAGGGACAGACGAACAAGCGATCGAATACGTCCGATCGTATGACGGGCCAGAGACGCCAGAGGATAGATCACATCTCTACCAATGGTGCAGACAAGGAAGGATCATATAACGTGGTGGCTAGCAAAGAAGTCGAGGAAATAGATACTGACAGCGAGTGTGAGGGCGACAGCCTCAACTTTCTAGATAGCGGCCTGAATTTTTTAGGGCGAAGTCCCTGCTGCCGTACTTACGGCGACGAATAGCAGGGAGAAACGTTAGCCGCTAACGCAGCTGGATGGTGTAGTCCCGGTCGACACGAAGTTTGTCGTGCAGTCTATTCACGGCTCCAACAACATTTCCAAAAAGTGCGCGTTGCCAATGTTTGGACAGACAGCGACCTTTTTTATACTAGACAACCTTTCTACATTTGACGGAATAATAGGCCTTGACCTATTAAAGCAGGTCAACGCCGCCATAAGCCTGAAGGAAAACAAGCTTTTAATCCAGGGTGGATCGGAAACGATACATTACCAGGAATGCTTGAATGTAAACCACACCAAGGTTATCGACCTTGATGTGCCCTTTGCAGTGAGGACCGAGTTCCTTCAAATGCTCAAAAGGAACGATAAGGCATTTGCTGACCCTAACGAGTCACTGCCGTACAATACTTCCGTCGTTGCTAAAATACGAACAACTGACGAGAAGGAAATCTATTCAAAGCTATACCCATACCCGCGAGGTGTAGAAGATTTTGTTGCCACAGAAATAAATGAACTGTTTAAAAACGGTATCATAAGAAAGTCGCGGTCCCCATACAATAACCCGATTTGGGTGGTAGACAAAAAGGGCATCGACAGTAATGGCAACAAGAAAAAACGTTTAGTGATCGATTTTAGGAAACTAAACCAGAAAACTATTGCTGACAAATATCCGATGCCAAGCATAACAATGATTCTGGCAAATCTGGGTAAAGCAAAGTTTTTCACAACGCTCGACCTTAAGTCTGGATACCACCAAATAAATTTGGCGGAGGAGGACAGGGAGAAGACGGCGTTTTCGGTGAACGGGGGAAAATACGAGTTCTGTCGACTCCCCTTTGGCCTGAAGAATGCGGGCAGCATTTTTCAAAGAACCATTGATGATGTCCTCCGTGAACAGATTGGCAAAACTTGCTATGTTTATGTGGACGACGTCATCATATTCTCCGTAAGCGAAAAGGACCACGTCAAACACGTTGAGTGGGTCCTCAAGAGTCTGCGCGACGCAAACATGAAAGTGGCCAAAGAAAAGTCCCAGTTTTTTAAACACAGCGTAGAGTATCTGGGGTTTATTGTGACTAGCAACGGCGCAAGGACTGACCCTGAAAAGGTGAAAGCCATTCAGAACTACGTCGAGCCAGAGTCATTGTTTGCAGTAAGGTCGTTTCTGGGTTTAGCCAGCTACTACCGCTGCTTCATCAAAGATTTCGCCGCAATAGCGAAACCTCTCTCCGACATCCTGAAAGGGGAGAACGGTTCGGTGAGCAAGTACAGGTCAAAAAGAATGCAAGTCAAACTGAATGAAAATCAGAGGCATGCATTCGAGAGGTTGAGGAACATTTTAGCATCAGAAAACGTCATGCTAATGTATCCAGACTACAAAAAGCCTTTTGATATGACTACAGACGCATCGGCATATGGAATCGGGGCAGTTTTATCTCAGAACGGGAGACCAATTTCCATGATTTCTCGAACGCTGAAAGATAGTGAGGCGAATTACGCTACCAACGAGCGTGAGTTACTAGCTATCGTGTGGGCCTTGGCCAAGCTTCGGCACTATCTTTATGGGGTCAAAGACATAAACATTTTCACAGATCACCAGCCACTTACGTTCGCGGTGTCTGAGGGAAACCCAAACGCAAAAATCAAACGTTGGAAAGCACGCATTGATGAGACAGGGGCGCACCTGTTCTACAAACCCGGTAAGGAGAATCACGTAGCTGACGCCTTATCGCGGCAAAACGTGAACGCACTCGAGAGTGCTGAACCAGAGTCAGATGCCGCTACAATGCATAGCGAGACATCACTGACCTACACCATCGAGACTACTGAAAAGCCGGTGAATTGCTTCAGAAACCAGATCATCTTGGAAGAGTCTCAGTTCCCTCTGAACAGAAATTACATCATGTTTGGCGAAAAAACACGCCATGTGATAAATTTTACTGATAGGACCACCTTGATTGATGTAGTAAAACCGATAGTTAACCCAAACGTAGTGAACGCAATCCATTGCGAGCTTCCAATCCTAGCAAGATTGCAAGACGAACTTGTTAGAAGCTTCCCAACCACAAAATTTTGGCATTGCAAGCACCTTGTCACAGATGTTCTGGATAGCGGAGAGAGAAGGGAAATCCTCACCGCCGAACACAATCGTGCCCACAGGGCTGCACAGGAAAACATAAAACAGGTCATGACCGACTATTATTTTCCCAAAATGACAAAGTTAGCAAACGAAGTAGTCCTAAACTGCAAGGTGTGCTCAAAAGCGAAATATGACAGACACCCGAAGAAGCAGGAGCTCGGACGAACGCCGATCCCTTCACGAGCTGGAGAAATGCTTCACGTCGACATATTCTCCACAGACCGCAAACTGTTTCTGACTTGCATCGACAAATACTCTAAGTTTGCTATAGTTCACCATATAGTGTCGCGTACTATAGAGGACTTGATACCCCCGTTACTATCGATATTGAACGTTTTTCCCCAGACCAAACAGATATACTGTGACAATGAGCCATCGCTTAAGTCGGAAACGATTACGTCCCTGCTGCTAAACAACTTTGGCGTGAACTTAGCAAATGCCCCGCCCCTACACAGCACGTCGAACGGGCAAGTCGAGCGTTTTCACAGTACACTTGTAGAGATAGCCAGATGTCTGAAGCTACAAAGAGGGATAAACAGTACAGTCGAACTCATACTACAGGCCGCAATTGAGTATAACAGGTCAATACATTCCGTTACTCAGAAGAGACCAATAGACGCCTTGTACGATGCCTCGAAAGAGACCCAACAGAAGGTTACGAAGGGGATAGAGGGAGCACAGCAAGTACAGAATGCCAGACTTAACCAAGACAGGCAGAATAGGGTATTTGACGTGGGCGAAGAGGTTCTGGTCAAAGCAAACCGGAGACAAGGCAACAAACTCACGCCCTTATGTATCGAAGAAAAGATTGAAGCGGACTTGGGGACCACAGTCCTCATTAAGGGGAGGGTAGTCCACAAGGACAACCTTCGCTGAGTTAATAGGTTTAGCTTGTAGGATTAAGGAATATTTGACAAGTAAGAACTAACAATTTGCTTTACGTTTCAGGTTGTACGGGACGATATTAACATTACTAGTGACTGTGACGGCACGAATGACAGACTACTCACACTCTGACTACATTCCTATCTCGGACGGAACTGTACTAGTTTGGGACGGTAACGACTTTTTAAGACATACGACTAACCTTTCCGAATTCACGCCAATGATTGACGAGACCACTAAATTAACGGACATGTTTCCGCAATCCCACATGCGGAAGCTTTTGGAGGTAGACACCGAACACGTACGAGACCTGTTGTCCGCTCTTGAGGTGCATCACCGCCATGCTAGAAGCCTTGACTTCCTGGGGACGGCGCTTAAAGTCGTTCCGGGAACCCCCGACGCAAATGACCTAGAGAACATTAGAATGACGGAGGCACATCTGGTTAGTTCCAACAATAGGCAGATAGAAATTAATTCTAAAACGCAGATACAAATAAACATGCTAACCGACACAGTAAATAAAATTCTAAAGATTGCTAAAAATAAACAAACAGACACCTCGCATTTATACGAGACTTTGCTCACAAGAAACAGAATTCTCATTAATGAAATCGGTAATCTCATGTTAACGATTACCCTAGCAAAATCCAATATCATTAATCCGAACATTTTAGACCACGCTGATCTTAAGTCTATTCTTATGAATGAACTCACAAGGGACGACCATAACTGATTTATTAGAAGTATCTAGTATTAAGGTTTTACAATCAACGAATGTAGTTTAGATTATTATAAAATACCCTAGAATAAGTCAGCTATGCAAAA
Organism: Drosophila cardini; assembly: GCA_018903735.1. NCBI lineage: Eukaryota > Metazoa > Arthropoda > Insecta > Diptera > Drosophilidae > Drosophila > Drosophila cardini. Next base: position 37,407 of record JAEIGM010000331.1, read on the forward strand.
AAATCACCATATTCCCCGTCGCACACAATAACACGATCCTTCAGCTGTCAGATAACGTAGTAGCGGAATGCGGAAAGCAGATTCTGGCACTCACAAACTGCAAGCCAACGACCACGACAGTATTCTGCGAGCGGGCACTCAGCGAAACTTGCGCCCAAGGTTTGCACTCTGAAGGCACGGCGCATTGTGTGACTCAGCCCAGCCATGTGGACCCCATCACCGTGGTCGACGATGGAGTCATCATCATAAACGACCGTCAAGCTATTGTGGCGTTCGATGATAAAACCGAGATCATCTCATCTGGAACTCAACTAGTTACATTCGACACCTACGCGCTGATCAACGGAACCCGATACGTGAACCGCAACAACGTCCAAGAAGGATTCCCGGGAGTTGCAGCGTCACCCTTATTGAATATCACAGGTCATAGTGACATACTAAGCCTTCCATACCTCCACCGTCTAAATGAAGAAAATCTAGGCTACATCAGAGAGATAAGAGACGATGCTACGTCCGGCACTAGATCCATGTTGGTGTTTGGCATGGACGTCATAACCTGCTCAATGATTTGCGGGAGCATTGCCCTCTATCAGTACGTCAAGAAAAGGGCGAGCTTCCCGACGTTTTGGACAAATGATCGAGCAGGTGCAGAAGGCTTATAACGTGACCAGGGACGGTCAGTCTTTGGAGGGGGGAGTAGTTAACAGTGAGCTCCCAGCGACCCCAAAATGGAAAGAGTATTCTCACAATGTTGGGGTCGCAGCGACTGAATCAGCAGTTACGCCAGTCAGCAAGAATGTCCAAAACTCGGGTGTCAAGTGTAGGAGTAAAGTCAGCGCCCCGCAACATTCTTGCATAACATCCGCCGAGTAACATAACACTCTGCACGAGGCGCTAACGCTGCACTTTGCCGGTGCGGCCGCCAACAACAGCGGCGGCAGCGACACCGCGGCCAGCGACAATGTGGCTAACTACAGCGACAGCGCTGCCGACGGCACCGGCGGCGTCGCCAATGACCATAGCTTAGTTATTAAGAATTTATGCTTTGTAGATTTAGTTTGTAATCATTCATATTGAACGGCGGACGCCTTTAATAAATATACTTTGCAAATCTCACCGGT